>JAOSBN010000008.1:40779245-40809344 GCA_027563595.1 Erythroxylum suave
GTTCAATCATTATAGATAACACTTGTATCTTATATATTACCGTGACTATTGACACAAAGTTAGTCAATACTTATTCCCCAAATATCATTATTGCTTCTTCTTTGGAAAAAGAAGTTCATGACTTGTAGGCCTTCTACCTCCACACATCATTGCTCCATTAGGCTTTCACCTATTATGGATAATTCTCTACTGTTTTTAAAAGTATCTCAGTCCTATTATGATTGATCGTCTAAAAAAGCCAACTACTAATCATTGTCTTACTAAGTTATTGCTCCATTAACTAGCTAATCAGATGTGATACCCTCCTTGGGCGGATTCACCCTTTTACTCCCTAAACCTATAGAATAACCATTTCCAACTGTTGTTCCCCTCCCAAGGGCAAGGTCTTACATGTTTCTCATTCATTTTCCATTAGAAACACTACTTCTTGTCCGAGTTGCATGTGTTAAGCATGTCGCTAGTGTTCATCTTAAGCCAGGATCAAACTCTCCATAAGATTCTTAGTTATATTATTTATAGCTTCCTTTTTTGTAGACAAAACAAATTTGAAAATGTCTTTCATTTAAAGGTATATCTTGTATCCATGCGCATCATATTCGATTTGAGTTTGCTCTAGGAAATATAGCCATTTATGCCCCTTTGAGTTAATCCTATACGTCTCTTATCTATTCTCATTTGATCATGATGATGGGGGAGCAAGTTAAAATAGAAAAACACGCATTAGGTTTAAGGAAAAATAGGCTCGAACTAATGACTTCCACCACATCAAGGTAACGTTGTACCACTTAATTATATCTTTTCCATTGTCTCCATCAAGAAATAGAATTGAGTAATTCGAAGGCAAAGGATCAAATTAATTCCACTATTCTTAAACAACTTACAGACGAGCCTTTTTTTGCATTATTATGGATACAAAAATAATAGGAAAAATTAGATTCAATTGTCAACTACCCTTTTCATAAATATGATTGACTACGAATTTGAGCCATAGCACATAGTTTATTAAGAACACATATAAGATTATTCAATACCAAAAAAAAGGCTAATAGTAATCACTATTAACTATTTAATTTATTAACTACTTCATTTATCAATTATGAATTTCATAGTAATAGAAATAAAATAGATGCCTATCCTACCGAGATAGAATTTGTAACTTGCTATCCTTTTTCCTAACAGCGAAAGATTGACCTCCATAGAAAGGATGATTCATTTAGATCGACATGAGAGTCCACTACATTGCATTGCTAGAATCCACGTTATATATTCGAAAGAAGATGACCTCCTTACTTCTCTCATGATATAATCATCTTCTCATTAAGCCCGTTTCTCCTTAGTCTATAGAGACAAAATGTAGGACAAATGTCAACAATTTATCAGGGAAGAAATGACTCAATGTCCTAGGACCACTAACAAATATTAATAGAATAGAAAATATAATAGATAAAAGAACTATCTTTTTTGTATATTTTCCTAGGTTATATTATTATCGCATGCTTTACGTTACTACTTACTCCACAGTTTTATTACTATCGTGTGCTTAACGTAATCGATCAGATCAAATATATATCCCTTCAACACAATATTGGTTATCAAAAGGATCTCGAAGACCCACCTAAGCACAAAAGTGAGGATCTTTAAAAAAAATGGATTCCTATTGCTTGTTGAAAATAAGGTTTTTTTTTTGTATGCAAAGGAAGAAAAACAGACTAAACTAATGACATTAAGTAAGGCCTCTGTGGTACGGATGGCCTTGTCTATCTAACTGGATCAACAAGTTTGTTTCTGGAGGGGGTTCTTGGAGAATATGCAGTTCTGGATGCACTCTGAAAGCGTATGAAGCCAAGCTATCAGCACTCTGATTCCCTTCCCAATAGACGTGCTGGATTCGTGTCTCCCAATCTCGACTCAGCAGTGTTTCAATTTCCTACACCAAAAGATAATCCGCTGTAAGTAAAGGAATGGAAGAAGAAAGAATATTTATGACTTCCAAGCTGTCCACTTCCAGAAGTATACGCCAATATCCCCATTCCCAGGCCAATTTAAGCCCCTCAAGGACACCACGCAGCTCGACCCTCAAAGGCGAACAGTCCCCAAATTTGTGAATGAAGCCTCCCCGCCACTGGCCAATACTGTCCCAAAAAAGACGTCCAGCCGTGGCGCCTGGCTAACCCTGTTTGGCCGCACCATCTGTATTAACCTTGATCCATCCTTCAGGTGGTTTTTGCCAGCCTACAAGCTACCCTATGGACATTCCCGGTCTAGGCACGACTCGAGTTGTCACTGTATGCGCTTGACGGACTTTATTGGCATAGTCGAATACTAGATGGTGACCAGCCACTAGCCACGCGAACCCGACTTCAAAGATGCACTTATTTTGCCATTGCCAAAGATACCAGCACGAGATGCCAAAGTTAGTCGTCCACCCATTTGTTTGGTAGGTAAGGTTTGATCGTAGCTAGTCCGCCTCGGGTAACTGAAAAAAGGTAAGCTCCCGATCCGGTGGAGTTATTTGCCTCCAGAAGTCCTGGGCTTGACAGCTATCCCGTATAGCATGAATTGTTGTCTCTTCCATGCTACAAGCTTGGCAACTACTATTTGCTACCAGGTGTCATCCAACTCGCTGAGCATTGGTCAGTAGTTTTCGATTAGCTAAGAGCCATAGGAACACACAGATGCGCTGGGGGCCTAGCCATGCCCAGATCACTTTCCAGAATGTATTCGGAGGCCCCGTGGAGGTATCTGTGATAAGATCGTATGCCGAAGCAACCGTGAACGCCCCCTTAGGACCTGATCCCCACGGAATGTGGTCCTCCTCCAGCATTCCCGAAGGAGCACTAATTGTTGCCAGGATAGCACACACGTGTGGGGGAAGGTAAGGTGTAATCAGCTCCCATTTCCAGGTTGCGGCCACTTGCGTGAAGTCGGAGACCCTGGCGTAGAGCAACTCTTCAGGAATTGGAATGATTGTTTCATGCACTAGGGGTCCCCAATTTTCCACCCAAGGGTCCAGCCAAAAAGAAATGTGGCTCCCATTCCCCATTTGCCATCGAATGCCCCGTGTTACATACCCCCAAATAGCGGAAATCCCCCACCATATAATCGAACCGCCTTTATTTAGCAACGTAGGAGGAATATGGTGCAAGATAACCTGGTACTTGGATCGCAGACACTGGACCCAAAGTGCTGAAGGGTTGGTAAGCAACTCCCACCCCAATCTGGTAAGCATAGCATCATTGGTAGCGCGAATGCGTTTGAGTCCTAGCCCGCCATCCTTTTTCGGACGACAAACTGTCTCCCAATTGACGAGGTGAGGTTTCCGATGCTCATCATGTGATCCCCAGATAAATGTTCGCATGATTGTTTCGATCTGATCACACACATGTCTGGGAAGTCGCACAGTTTGCATGGTATAGATAAGTACGGAGGCAATCACCGCTTGGGTTAAATTGACCCGACCCGTTAGTGAGAGTTCCTTCGCTTGCTAGCCGCTAATTTGTGCTGAACTTTGTCGAGAAGATACTGGTAAGTGTGCCGCGTGATACGCTCATGGATCAGCAGGACCCCCAAGTATTTCCCCAGATTAGTGGTACTTTGTATCTAGATTTCTTGGCTGATCCGCCGCATTTCATTTGCCTCCATATTCTTTGAGAAGAATATGCGGGTCTTCCTCAAATTCTCTTGTTGTCTGGACGTTCCACAAAACTTGGTTCGTATTGACGAAATTTCTTTGGCTTGGTTGACTGAAGCTTCCCTAAATAGGACAAGATCATCGGCAAAGAAGAGATGGGAGATGGAAGGCCCAGTGCCACTCCATCAAAATGGCTTCCACCGTCCTTGACCCACTGCTTGGTCAATAAGATGGCCTAACCTTTCGATGCAGAGGACAAATAGGTAGGGCGACAGGGGGTCTCCATATCTAATACCTCTAGTAGGCAGAGAGGGTTCAGATAGTTAGCCATTCCACGCGACTTGCATTGACACCGTAGTAATACATTTTATGATTATATTAAGTAAAAAAGGTGGAATGCCAACTTCCAAGAGAGTATCTTGGATGAAGCCCCATTTCAAACAATCATAAGCTTTTTCTAAATCCACCTTCAGGGCATAGTATCCAATCTTACCTTGCTTCTTCCTCATGGTATGGATGATTTCCTGGGCTATGATTATATTATTAATGATTTACTAGCCAGGGATAAAACTGCACTGGGTAGGGACCACTATATGTGTCAGAAGTGGTTTCAGTCTGTTCACGATCACCTTGGAGAGGTCTTATACAGTACTGTACAGAGACTAATGGGTCTAAATTGGGAAATATAGTTCGGGGACAGTACTTTCGGGATTAAGATCAAAATGGTTTGGTTCACTGTCCTGTCCCAGCCGTCCTCCCTGAAAAGTTGCTGGAGAAATGAGACCACATCCTCTCCCACTTTATCCCATTGGGATTGGAAAAAAAGGCCAGAAAGCCATCAACTCCTGACGCTTTATTGGGGTTCATCCCCATAATCGCTGATTTGATATCGCTGTCCTGAACTGGCACAGCTAGAGCTTGAACGGTCGTCGGGTTGATCCTCGGGAAAGCTCCCAAGCTGTGGAAATTAGGGGTCTGAGCGTCGTCTACTATATAGAGATGTTCAAAGTAATCACGAGCCATACTTTGCAACTATTCGGGATCCGTGATTTCTGTATCATTTTGGTCAAATAAACAAGCAATCGACAATTGCTTACGTTTTGTTCTCGTCACTGTGTGATAATATCAAGTATTCCGATCTCCGTGTGAGATCCATTCACACCTTGCCTGTTGATGCCAATAGAGTTCCTCTTCACAACGTACCTGGATAAACTCTTTGCTCAATGTATCTTCCAGATCTAACAAATAAAAGGAGGGAGTGATGTGCAAATGTCACTGTATACCCTCTAATTTGGCCATCAGTCTTCGTTTCCGTTGAAAGAAATTGCCAATTACAATTTTATTCCACTACTATAATTGGCTCGAGAATTGGGAAAGAAATTGCACTAAGGACTCGTTTTGGGGACTCCAATGATCCGCCACGAGGGTCGAGAAGCCGGCATGTGCGAGCCATGCTGATTGAAACCTAAAGGGATTGTTCCTCATGTTCCGCCTAGTCAGCCTAACAAAGGTAACCAAGAGAGGCCGATGGTCAGATCCGAGAAACGGGAGATGTTGGTTGACCGTATGGGGAAATAGTTCTAGCCAAGCTATTGAGCCCAGGACCCGATCGAGTCTAGCTTGCTCATTCCCTCTTTTCCAGGTAAACCTAGACCCTACGTATCCCAAATCGTGTAAGCCACTCTCATGAAACCAGTTGCTAAAGGCCTTGTTAACCACTGATGTGTGCGAAGACCCTCCCTGTTCATCGCCAATGTTTAATTTGGCATTAAAATCTCCCCAATAATTCATGGCCGATTGACAGAGTGCCTGAGCCCTCGCAATAGATGCCAGAGACACTGTTGGTTTGGCGACTGGGGGCTAGCATACACAGCCGAAAACTTGAATAAATGATTCTTGTATTGCACGCTCGCATGAATAAATTGTTTGTGAGCCAGCAAAATATTGATATTAAAAGCCTTTGTCCACAGTATCCAAATCTTGCCTTTGAAACCTTCAGCTTCCACCCTGAAGGAAAAGTCAAACCCTAGACATTTGATTACTGTAGTCGCCCGGATCCCACTAATCTTAGTCTCAATTAATATCAAGACCCCGACCTTATAAAGCCGGATGTCATTGCGTAAAATCGTCTGGAATCGTCCACCCTCTGCTCCTTGGCAGTTCCAAAATAGGATCAACATAATAGAGTGGAAAAGTCAAGACCCCACACGCTGGGGGATGTCCAGAACCTGGTCCAGTTCTATACGCATTTCGCCGTCCATTGACTGCGGTTCGACTGCGGCATTCCTGTCTGGTTCAGTCGGGTAATCGCTCATCTTGGAATCCCCGGTCCCTTCATCTGGGGGCTCAAAGGCGGTTATTGTGTTATCGATCCGAACATTAGGCCTGGTAGGCACGACACTCTCGACATCAATCATGGGTTACGCATTGGTGTCGCAGCTCCCTTTGCTGTCAATTTCGGGCCTATCGCATAAAATTGCCTGATGAGTATCGAGGGTCACTGCTTTATGTTGTTCGACTATAGTGGGCTGTAGTGTGTGAAGTTCACCTGAGCCCGTCATCTGCATAATTGGTTGGGCTTGGCTTGTGCTCCCTCTATCCTTATGGGCCGTACGCTGCCCTTTTTTAGTTTTCAGCCCATTTTTGGGCATGTTAGATCGTGGGCCAACGTCATGAACGTTCAGCCCACTAAAGTCACTCAGCCCAGCGTTGAAAGTCATGGCTTCGACGTGAAACGATGCAGTTTGAGGTCGAGGGGTTAACGTAGAGCGCGGGGGAGTTGGCGTTGAACCATGAGGGGCGATGGGATCTTTGAGATCGGACAGGGCCTCAAAGCGTGAGCCAGGTCGTCTCGTATGGGTACTGTGCGGTGGGTTGGTGATGGCAGATAGCCGTTGTTCTCTTGAACGCCGAGTGGACCGTTGGACTTGGATCCACGATCCTAAGTCATTAGTCTTCCCAGCCGGCAGCAGCGCGACGGACGCCTCTTCCGGCTGTGTAGGTGACGGTTGCGTGGTTGTTGTGGTCGTTGGATTCGGTTCATCGTGACCGAAAGGTGTAGTCGGGTTGCTTGGCTTGTGGAGAGGGGGGAATGCTTCTCCGAACAGGTACCAGTATCATGCCCGACCTTGTCGCAATTAAAGCATATTTGGGTCAATCCTCATAGGCGATAAGGATGGTCTCGCCATCGAGCTCCACCGACGAGCGCACAGGTATATTGAGGTCTATATCAATAACCAACCATGCATATTTGCCTCTTTGCGTGTACTGGGTAGCGGTGTCTAATTTTATAGTGTGCCCTAGCAGGTTCCCCAAAGCCAGTATGATGTCGGGATGGTATCGAGCAATGGGGATGCCATGAAACCGGACCTAGATCACTGCTCTGTTGATTGTTGCTTGGGCTGGGTGGAATGAGGGTGTCCAGCGCTGGACAGACATAGCATGGCCGAAGATTAACCAGGGACCATTGGTCAAGGCGTTGAGGTAATCGGATTCCTCTATGAATTTGATTAGGTAGAAATCATAATCGAGGTCGATGATTTTAAATGGTCCTTTGGGTTTCCAGAGATTCTTTAGGCGTTGGCAGAGAAGGCGATATCCAATTTTTCGACCCAATAATTTCACGACCACTATTTGAGAGAAATGCTAATCGAGCTTTTCCTTCAATTTGAGCGATAGGGTAAGTCCTGCTTGGTTGCCTTCAGAAGTAATTCTGATATCCCCTTCCTCGATTTCTACAGGGCTTTCAGTGTGCCAGGGAAGCTCCTTTACCTCCACCCCGCCCTAGTTGCCGTCCAATACGACTACGCGGTATGACAATTTGGGGGGTGGTGGTGGATCTTCGTCGCGAGGATGTATTCGGACCTTCTTAATGGGCTGGCCATCGGGTTCTAGGATATCCTGGCCTGGTGGCTGAGACATTGTGGATGGTGGTTGGGATTCTGGAAGAGTTGTTGTGGATTATGTTTGGATTTCTAGGAGTGTATGGGGGCGGGTGTGAATTTGCAATGGTGAAGATAGTGATGAACAGTAATCACGATTTCGATCTTTTTCTGTGTTAGGTAACATTTTAACATCACGAAGTAACATTTTTATCAATAAAAACACTCTTAAAATTCCGTTGAGAACTATGACTGATTTTTAGAAAATGTAAGACTATATATCAGTAGTATCTTTTATTTAATATCAATTGTGCTTTTCCATTTTCAAAAGATATATTATAAGTCTCTATGTTTTTTTCCTTATTTCTACAAAAAGATTTAAATCCTCCCATTTAAATGAAGTTTGTTAGGATAGTTTATCATTAGAAAAATCTTTGGAAGGTGTCCGTAGTCCAACGGTTAGGATAATTGCCTTCCTAGCAATACGCCCTGATTCGACTCCCATTAAACGTATTCTCTTTTGTAGAGGCAACGTCGTCGTTCTGATACTGCAATTGGAGAGCGCGTAGAGTGTAGCGTGCCTAATTTCTAGCCAGATATTTACGCGCCAAAATGAATAGGAACCTCAGAAAGGGGCAATCTCGTCCGAGACGAAAGATACGGGAAAATCCAGACTCTATAAATGGATCTGGTGGCCACGATTCGCTTGCCACACGTACACGCTCTCTTCTCCATTTTTGAACGAAGCGTTTAAGAAAGCTCCTCATGACTCTCAGTTCTCTCTCACTCCTCTACGTCACCTCCTCCTAGTACAAGCTTCTCTAGCATGGCCGGCACGTGCATCTCCCTCTCCCGTCACGTGATCAGATCCTCTTCCCTCGAACTTTCCAGAGCCCGCACTGCACCTCAGTTCTGCATCCGCCTCTCCGCCAGCGGCAACGGCGTCTCCGCCACCTGCGCCGACCGCACCGAAGGTCCGTCCTGCATATACGTCGGTCCTATTGAAACTGCTAGTAAAGAAACACTCGAAGCTCTCTACACTCAGGTGCGTCCTTAATCGTCCGTTTGGCTGCGGCAAAATAGTCAACGATTATGAGCTTTGAAACTTTTTACTTCTTTGCATGGAAGATTGATGTTTCCTCAAAGCAAATAGCACTTACGTGTAGTACTGAATTGATGTTGATGCTGGTGTTGCAGGCTCGAGATGCTTATTACAGTGGTAAACCTCTGATTCTAGATGACATGTTTGACAGAGTTGAGGTATCTTCCTTTCTTCAACTACAATTTGTTTTACCAGATTCCAGTTTCGTACTGGTAACAAGTGAATAATTGAATATTTAAGCAGCTAAAACTTCGGTGGTATGGTTCCAAATCTGTGGTCAAGTACCCTCGTTGCAGTCTTAGACGACAATCTGCTTACGCAGATGCCGAGGTAATTTACTGTTGCTTCTAATCCCAATTTTAATATATGTTGATGGTTGTTTCAATGTAGTTTTCTGTTGTCCTTTTGTTTTATTTTCCGTTTTGATTTCAAAATTTGAAGATTAATTGACGTGAATGTAGGGCAGGAAGATAAATCACAGGCTCTGGCATTAGCGAGCATATGGATCGTCTTCCTTGCGATTGGAAGTACGTTTTGTGTTTTCCCTCTAGCTTACACTATTGGTTTGGCATATCAAGATGCGCTTGGTTCAGGAATTTCTCATGGAAACCAAGCGTCCCTAATAGAGTTCCTCGCCACCTTGAATGCCATTCTTTTCATGGCTGTTGGATCTCTAATTGGCTACCCTATTGTATCTTCCTCGGGTATTGGATCTTATCTCTCATTTGAACCCAATTGCCAATTGTTCTCTTCAATTCTATTAAGGTTCTTTGCTTTTTGGTGGCATGGATTTAGATTTGAACAACTTTCGGACCTGCTTGAGAATTAAGATGGTGAATAGTAATGTGATTGTGTTTTTTGAACCTTGAGATGAGAGGAACTACATAATGTATTAACTATAGGTCAAGGATGGTTAAGATTCAAAATTGTTGGGAGTTGTATACAAGTAAAAATCCTTATTTTTGGTTGTATTATCTTTCAAATTTTGATGTAGATATCTTCTTTTCTGATTTCTTAATGTTCTAATGAATGTGTATATTCATTTAAATACTATTTATTCAACTACCAATTTTTACTAAAACACTAAATTTTACAGTTAAGGTGCTTCAAGGTCTATGGAGGAAAGACTTGGTGGCGCTCAAGGGGGCATGTCCTAATTGCGGGGAGGAGGTATTTAAATCAAAACATCTTTTTCTGCGCTATGCTTTAGTCTCAATTATCTTCTGATGGTTATCATTTGGTCCTCTTCCAAATCAATATCAAGGATTCAACCCTACATTTCAAACCCTGCAGGTGTTTGCATTTGTGAGATCAGATCAGTCTAACAATTCCCCACATAAAGCTGATTGCCATGTGTGTGCAAGTTTACTCGAATTTCGCACAAAGGTTGAGGTAAGAATAATTTGGTGATCTTAAGTTAAATGTTTGTTTTGCGGGGAGCTAAATTGTAATGATGTTTCTATGACATCAGCTCATTCTGGATATGTTTATCTGAAGGGAATTGAGGCATTATTTTTTAGTCTGCTTTTCTAATGAATGTTTTAATCTGCCACTACTGAATATGAGTGTAGAAATAGAGAATGAAGAAAAGAATTGAAGAAGAAATCTATATTTCTGTGTGTAAAAAGAGAAGTACATACTCCTATTTATGCGTTGTAAATGTCTGTAAGTAAAGCAGCAAATCAACATAATAATATACACCATTAATGTGCATGATCTTAGGCAAAAATAAAGGCTAATTACAAGGATTTGGTTGGCTAAGAGATATTGTGTGATTATACACATTAATATCCCCCCTTAAACCCAAGATGCTAGTGACGATGTTAATTTGAGTTTGGAGGGAAGATCTTGAAAGGGTCGATGCAGATGTGATTTGGTGAACAGATTAGCAAATTGTGCTTGAGATGAGATTGGGACAAGTTGTATGGTTCCATGAAGCACGTGATGACGCACAAGATGATAATCGATCTCAATATGTTTTGTTCGTTCATGAAAGACGTTATTGTGAGCAATCTGCATGGTAATATGATTATCATAAAAGAGAGGTACTGCTGAAGAGAACGTGACACCGATGTCTTGAAGTAACCATCTTAATCATAAAAGTTCAAAGGTAGTGTTAGAGAGGGCTTGGTATTTTGATTCAGTGCTTGAGCGACAAACAAATGTTTGCTTCTTGTTATGCCAAGAATGAGATATCTGCCAACAAAAAAACAGTATCTAGTGGTAGATCAACGATTAGTTGGGTCCTTCAACCTATTTAGCATTAGAGTATGCTTGTAAATCTAATAAAGATGAATGACTAAAGTGGAGTCCATGAAACAGAGTACCTCGAGTATATCGGAGTATACGAAGAACAACAGTGAAGTGAGTTGTACGTGTTGCAGACATGAATTGACTGACAATGTGAAATTGCATGAGCGATAGTTGGGTAAGTGATAGTAAGATATATAAGACTCCCAACCAGCTGTCAATAAAGTGTATCATCACTCAGAGGAGTTTCATCAATGGCAGAGATATGATTCTTAGAATCAAGTAGAATGCTAGTAATCTTAGTATCAATGGGACTAGCACGAAAGATAAGATCAGTAGCATACTTAGCTTGAGATAAGTAATAACCTGAATCATCAAAAGATACTTCAAGGCCAAAAAAATAGCTCGAGAGACCTAGATCTTGCATTTCAAATTATTGATGAAGATAAGATTTAAGATTGATGATCTCTTGAGTGTCATCGCCAATTATGATCATATCATCAACATATAGAAGGAGAAGAGTACACCCTTCATCTATTTTTCGGATAAACAAGACATCATCGTAAGAACTAGATGTGAAGCCAAGACTATTGATGGTGGAGTTGAATTTAGCAAATCATGCTCGAGGAGCTTACTTAAGACCTTATAACCCTTTGCAAAGACGACAAACTTTATTAAGTGGATGCTCATACCCAGGTAGAGGTTTCATGTATACTTCTTGATCACCATTAAAAAAGGCATTCTTGACATCCATTTGGAGCAAGTCCTAATGCTTACTTGCTGCTACGACAATAAGGCTACGGACTGAAGTTAGACGAGCTACTGGAGCAAAGGTTTCCTTATAATCAACTCAATATTCTTGAGTAAACTCCTTTGCAACTAATCGTGCCTTATATCTTTCAACTGATTCATCAACTCGATTTTTGATTTTGTAGACCCATTTACAATTAGTAACAAACTTATCCAGGTCAACTAACTCTCACGTGTTGGTGTTAGAGAGAGTCTGTAATTCTTCCGTCATTGCTTATTGCCACAAGAGATTAAAGTTGACCACAATATATGCGAGGTTCATATAGAGAAATAATAGTAGAATAAACATGGAAGTCCTTAAGACAAGTAGAGGGTTGACTTACTCGAGAGGATCGACGAAAGGGTTGTGGAGGCTGAATAGATTCTGAGGACGGGTTATTTGGTGATGGAGGATCTACAATCAAAGAAGATACAATAGGATCAGTCATCAGTTGGGTTTAGTTGTGAGAGTGGTAAGATGGACCTCCAAAAGAAATACCAGGAAACGAAGATATGGTAGGGTCCGAGAAAAATTGCATGTGGGCTCAATGACTCAAAATTTTGATATTGTGAACATTTTATGTTCCCAAAAGGTGACATGTCGAGAGATTTGAAGTCTTTGAAATAGTATAACCTAATATCTATATCTTTTATGTTATATCTCATACTCTAGAAAATAGCATAAACGTGCTTTGGGTTTAAGTTTGGTGTGTTCATGAGATTGTAAGAGAACAAAGCATACACAGCCAAAGACTTTGAGTGATTGATAATCAGGAGCATGATTGAATAAGTACTTATAAGGAGAGATATTACCTATGATAGGGGAGGAAATACGATTGATAGTATATACAGCAGTAAAGGCTGCTTCTCCCCAAAGGTTTTCAGGACAGGAAGATGATAAAAGAAGGGCTCGCGTAGTGTCAAGAATATGTCTATGCTTTCGTTCAGCCCGACCATTTTGTTGAGATTTGTTTGGACAAGATCTTTGAATGATAGTTCCTTGTTGATTGAGAAAGTTGAGAAAGTTGGTATCTTTATATTCTATTGCGTTATCAATCCGAAAAACTAATCTTGCAAGAGAATTGAGTGTGAATCACATTAGCAAAGTGAGAATAAATGGAGAATAGGTCAGATCTATGGCGGATTAGATAGATCCATATGTACCGGGAAAAGTCATCAATAAAGATCAAATAATATTTCATACCACCCATAGTTTCATGAGGTGCAAGTCCCCAAATATCATAATGTTTTAGATCAAAAGGTGCTAAAGAGATAGAATCATTGTTTGAAAATGGTAAAGCATGGTGTTTAGAAAGTTGACTAGGAACACAGTCAAATTGTTTAATCTTAACATGACCTAGAGTACTACTAGAGATTAAAGACCCTAATCTAGAGGAAAAAGGATGACCCAATCGAGAGTGTTAGATATGAGAAGTGATAGCACCGACTGCAAGCTTTGAAGGAAGATTTAGTGAAGTAAGCTCAAATAGCCATCCAATCTTACGTCGTTTCGCAAGGATCTTACCAGTTTTTGGATTCTGTACAATACAATCATAACTCGAAAAGATAAGTTAACACGAAGTTCACATTGTCCAACAGAAATAAGATTTAATGAGAGTTTGGGAACAAGAAAGGTTTCAGGTAAATGTAAGGTAGAAGTGTAAATATATGCTGTACATGCATAATAGAATTATTGACAGTGTGAATAATATTTGGAATAGATGGAGTTGTTAAAGATTCAAGGATAGACAAATCAGATGTCATATGATTATAGCCGGTAGAGTCCAGATACCAAGATTTTGAACTACTTGATGTGACAGATAGGGCAGAGAAGGAGACTGGAACAAAATCTGGTTGAAGTTGTTGAAGAAGGGCATGGAGGTCTTTTAAGGAGAATTTGAGAGAAGTGCTTTCAATGGGGCCCTCGGAAGTAGCAACAGCAGTGGAAGCAAGCTGAGGAGATTTAGAAGAATTATCTTGTCCAGAGTTAAACTTGAGTTGTATTCTACATTTAGAGTTGTGATGTCTGCGTTTTTTATAGTAGCTACAAGATCCTTTATAATACTTTTGACATGAATTTTGAGACGTCTGAGATGGGGTATGAGTTGCAAGGACAATATCAGTAGATGAGATAGATTTTTCAAGCATACGAGGTATTGAGATGACTTTCCTTTGACATGAGCTCCTGAATGACAGGGTCAAGATTTGGTAGAGTTTCTCTATGAAAAAGAGAGTTGCTAATAGGTTTGAATTAATCCTTGAGAGTCATAAGCAAGTACCAGGTATGTTGATGATCTCGAAGATTTGCATAGAATGCAGTAGCATCAGGACTAGGCCAGATAGGATCCTCATGTCTTAGTTGATTCAAAAGTTCTTGTAAGTTAGACAGATAATTGTGTATTGTTTGTTTAGGTTGTTGCGTTCGATAGAATCTCCTGTAAAGTTGAAATCGGTGGACATCATTTGATACAAAGTAATGATTATTCAGAAAATTCCATACCTCTTTAGCTGTGTCAAATCGTCGAAAGTCAAGTTTGATGGCTTTGACACATGTATTTCGAAACCATGTTAAGATTTGATGATTTATTTCATCCCATGCCACTAACTATTTGATGAATATGTTAATGTCTCCATCTTTCTTGTGAGTGAGTTTATTTATTTCTACAAGAATAATATGCAAAATAAGCCTTCTCTTAAGAAAACTACATATTTCCCTCAACCCAAAAATCATACTTGGAGTCATCAAAGGTGATATTAATAGGGTTGGGAATGTATTGGGAAAGTTTATAAGCATTCATAGTAAAATAATGCAATAAGATAGGTGAAAACCTATTCATAGAGATTGAATTTGGTTATTCTGACCTCAAAATTGGATTCAAGATGTAAAAAAAACCCTTAGGAGGTCTGGTTTGTGGAGAATCCAAATTAAAAATTGCTGAATCGGACGGTCAAAGTGTCAGTCAACCATCTACTTGAACTGACTGGTCTAACCAGAACAAGGACACGTGGATGGCTAAGAGAACAACATGTGTGCCAATGGCATCGGGACATGTGTCAACATGGTGTTGACATGTCAATGATGTGGCATTGATGTGGCTCCTTCTGTATTCAAGTGGAACGATGTCATTTTACTTTTGAGTGAAACAACTTCGCTTGAATCGTCTTCTACCTCTCACAAATCTACAACTAGGTTTTCAGAGACCGGTGACTTTTGACGGTGCGTGTGGGCACGTGGGAGGCTTTCTGGTCATGAGATTTGCATCGATGTGGTCTACAGATGATGAAAAACAATTTGATGTATAGAAAATTATTTTTGGAGCAGATTTCCAAACCTAGAATGTACGAGGAGAATATTTGAGTAAGAAATAAAAGGCTCCAGGATTTTGACTCCTTTTGTTATAAAGGAGGCTCTGATATCATGTAGAAATAGAGAACGAAGAGAATAATTGATGAAGAAATTTATATTTCTGTATGTAAAAAGAGACGTACATATTCCTATTTATATATTGTAAATGTCTCTAAGTAAAGTAACAAATCAACGTAATAAAATACATCATTAATGTACATGATCTTAGGCAAAAATAAAGGCTAATTACAGGGATTTGGTTGACTAAGAGATATTGTGTGATTATCTGTTAATAATGAGTATAATAACTTTCTGAAAAAGTTGTCAGAGGTTGAACCACTTCTAAGAACTGTAGGGTCTTGTTCGTTGTCTATGTTGCCTGTGCATAGAAGCTTCTGTGTATCTTAATAGATTTTCTCAGGAGTTGTCTGAGTAGCTAACAAAGCAAGGAATAGGGTTCTGAATTGTTGTAGTGTGATTGGTTCCATGGTGCAGCAAACAATTTCAAGGCTGGGCAGACAGTGGGTGTACGGCCGGATATACCTCGTATCCCGACGACGGCAGAGAAGGAAGTAATGTGTTAGTGTAGCATGGAAATTCAGAATTGTGATGTAGAACAATAACAAACATGATTCATTTCTTTTATTTTTGCGTTAATTTATTTTACACATCTTACAAAAGGATGACTACTACGAGTAAATGTATTGGTGGATGTTCTTTATTTTGAAGTAAAAGCCCCGGACTCACGTTTTCATTCAAACGCAAAAAGTAATCTCCTTATGACAGGTTTTAGAGCCACAAACGGAATTTATTCTCTTTAAGAATTATGTACACAGTATACTCAGATCAACTTATATGACTACTAATTGTTATCTTTCAATCCCGTACAAGACGACGTAACAGCTACCGATTAGATATTGGTTATTTCATTGCGAAAACTAATATCAAAGTGCTTTTGTTGAAAATCCTTTTTGGATTTTTGACATTTGTCGATTTTATAAGAGTTGATATGATTCGCACATTCTTTTATTCATATTATTTGACATTGGAAAGATAAAAGTTGTCTGAGCTAGACAAGTTTAGTTAAGAGTTGAACTAGTAAAGCCGTATCTCAATGAAATGTTTAACTTTAGCAAGAAATGTGTAAGGTATGTTTTAGTAATTTTTATATAAAGAGGGACTCAAATTTGATGTGTTCAATTTTGACCTTTTCTTTATATAAATCAACTTAATCTTTTGTGTTCAATCAATGCGTGTCTATTCAACCTTTGGGTGATATAAAATCGGTCTATTTCCGGCATCATATCCATAGTTAGCGCATTCATCCTAGTTAGAAGCTCCAGCTCCGTATCAAGGTCACGGTCGATATCGTCACTCACATCCATACCGAACATTCTTTTTCCACATCCGATATTTATGTTCCTCTTATTTTTAAAATCATTAATGTATTGTTTTATAATTCAACTCCTTAATAAAGCTGATGTACATATCTTGTTTGCAATTGTAAGTACATTTGCTCAAGTTGAGTAATAAATATTCATACCATGCTCACCATCCACTAAGATTGTTTTGTTTTATTAATGGAATGAAATAGAATGTAATATCATTATATAGTTTAAGATGAGAGTTTATGATGGAATAGAATGGAAAGGGATAGAAGAGAAGAGTTTCGTATTACATCTCGTTCTATCATAAACAATAAAAATGAAAAACTTCCAATTTAGGGGGTTTAGAATGAAATGTAAAATAATAAATAACTTTACAGTATACTATATTATAAACTATTCATCTAAATAACATTTCATTATATTACATTATGAACATTTTCATTCTTCTCAAACAACAATTTATTAATATTACATTTATTTACATTTCATTCCATTAAAAATCTTATGTTCAACCAAACATAACCTAACACATTTCTTTAAACTTCTCTTACCGAGCAAGTTTTAATCTCAATATTCATTATCAAATCTTTAATTTCATATCAAACACTATGATGGCCAAATAAAATTTGGTTTAGTATTCCTAAGCATATTTTCATCGAGTTACATGCTTGACAATTGTTCCTTTCATATTGGTTTTCATAAACATATTTTCTTGGAATTTCCTTATTTCATAAGTTATCTATTTAGATATAAGTTTTCATGATCCATTTTAATGTCATATTAAATTTTATAATCGTCAAAGTGATCTATAATTTGATAAAAAGTGCGTGGAGATTATGTATTCAATCCCAAATCTTAAGATATTGAATTATGATCTCTTTCTTGAATAAACAGCTTTACTTCTTTACCCATTTATTAAATGGGAAATTATTTAACCTTTTAAGAATCATTAACATTTGTTCAAATTATGTAGAATTATCATACAGGATCATGTTTGCAAAAGATCTTAATTAAGAGATTTCGTATAAACGTAATTTTAATAAATACTAAAAGCAATTAAAAAGTATCACTTATGTTGGAATAACCTTCAACTGTAAACCTAACAAATTATCAAGGACAAAGTGCCTTGTCTAGATAAAATTATAAGAACGATGGTTTGTGGGACACTGAGAAAAACCCATGTCCCTTTTGAGCCAGTAAGATCTGCTATGAAAAGAAGAAATCAACTTTCGTTTGATAATGTGATTCGGAGAGGCAAGAAGCCGAAATTGGTTTTAAAGATTAGGAAGATTTTGGTAAGTCAACTTGATAGAATAATGTCTCTCAAGGGCCTAGGAAAGAGCGTCAATTTATAGCTTTATTAAAGAAGTTTCCTGCCGTGTTTGAGATTTTGGACGAAGAGTTTATTCCTTGCGGATTAGAATGGCACAAGAAGCTGAAAGACTTTACTCGGAGGAATTGACGATTAGGAATGAGATGGAGGTTTTGTTGGTAGTTAAAGAAATTGTTGATGTTGTCATCGGAGGAGAATTTTGTTGGAGAAAATAGCACATTTGATGACTGACTTGGGCTACCGAAAGCATTCAGGGATATCATATGTCACAGAGATCCACAATATTTCAAGGCTGTTGCAACTGAACGTGGCCCTTTACTAAAGTTAACTCATTGGGATCCCAAGCTGAGGAGGAGAATCGAGCCAGAGCGTTGGGAAAAGTAAGATTTGATCATTAAGAGGAGAATCGTGCCAGAGAGCTGTAAGAGAGTGATTTA
This sequence comes from Erythroxylum suave, assembly GCA_027563595.1. Classification (NCBI taxonomy): domain Eukaryota; kingdom Viridiplantae; phylum Streptophyta; class Magnoliopsida; order Malpighiales; family Erythroxylaceae; genus Erythroxylum; species Erythroxylum suave. Next base: position 40,797,403 of record JAOSBN010000008.1, read on the forward strand.
GGCTAGAGAAGAATTAAAATTAGATAAAAGCGTGCGCCCCATGTTTATCAATAAATTAAGTTTTTTTATATTTTTTAAAATTTTGCATCCACATTGCCACGCTCGCAAAAAACATAAAATTTTGTTAAATTTTGTCATATTAGCACTGATCTTATACTTAATAAATAGGGGTTAAAATTTTAGTTATTGTGGGTTCAATTTTAAAGTTTTCTAAATACTAGGATTATAAAACTTCTTCAATCTTGTCGATTAGTGTAAAACTCAAGACCAAAAGTCACCCTTTTACCTTTTGGCATAGGAATTTAAAGTTTCTTTATTTACCAAATTTGATATCATTTCTTATTCTTCGTACTTTTCAAAAAGAATATACCCATAAGGCTTTAAATTCTTTCCATTAATAAAATGCCTATGAGCTTCACCATCTAAAATGGATAACAATAAGCAATTTCACTTAAAACCCTATAAATTATAAATGGTTCTTCACAATTTGGTGTCCATTTATGCCATTCTCTATCTTTTATCCTAGGAGGTAAGATCAATTTCCATACTAGCTCCTCTTATTGGAATTCTCATCTATGGATTCTTTTTTCATAAAATCTTGATATTTTTCTTTTTTGAATAATCATACTATTTAAAGCTTGAATTTGCATTTTATCTTAATCCTCCAACTCAATTACCATTTCTTCTGATTACTCAAAAGTCCCTAAAGTAGTGTATATGATATCATTCCATACCGGCCGGTATCGACCGGACTATACCGTACCAGCTAAAAAACGGAATGGTACACTGGATATTGATACCAATTGGTACCTGGTGTTTTCGCCTGGCACCAGCCGGTATTCGCAATACTGAACGGTACTGGGTCGATATCGTGAAATGGCAAAGTGTCGAGGACTCATCTGCAAAAACTAAACGTTTTTCGCATATACACCCCCACCCCTATATGCCTCTTCTACTTTTGCCTCTCATTTTTTTGTTTTTGCTCTCTCTCTCTCTCATCGACTCATCCTCTCCTCTCTCTATTGCTCTAGTTGTCCTCTCCTCCACTCCTGGTGGTTCGTGGTGCTCTTCAGTAGTGTTTAAGTGCTCCTCCACCGTGTGATGTCATCTTCGCCAATCACCACCTCCGCTTGTCACAGTGTCACCACCTTTGCCTATCGCGAGTCGCCACCAACCACCATCGGCTCTGCTTTCCAGTCTCCGACAACCACCAAGGCACTACAGACACATCATCCGACAGATCTGGGAATAATACCTAGATCTAGACCCGACCCATCACTGAATTCGATTGTGAATTTATGATTGTTGGGTGTGTTTTTTTCCAATTTCTATTAATTATTTATGTTGTGAGGAATGAAATTGTGAAGGATGTCTGGTTAATTGTTTGTGTTGGAGACTTGGAGTTGTGAAGGATTACTGGTAATTGTTTGTGAAGGATTTCTGGTAAATGGACAAGTGGTTGGTTTTGGTTTTGGTAATGAAAACATGAAATTTTTGGTTGGTTTGGACCGTTTGGTTGGTATTTGGTAATGACAATGTGAGAGCTGAATGTTTGGTTCATGAAACTTGAAAGCTGAATATTGCATTGTGGTTACTTAATTGTAATGGTTTTTTTGTTGGTTTGGTACACATTGAATTTTTGAAACAAACAAATTTTGTTCACTAAATTTGAAAATAAAAACAGAAAATTAAGAAGACCCATTCATGCTTTACTAAATGGCATCATATTCATAAAAAGATCCATTCATGTTATGGTTAAATGGCATGTAGGTTGTAGCTGTAAGTACAAGTATAGTATCATTACTTGAAGAAAAGATAATTTATCTAAACAGACAAAAAAAAGAACCTAAATTGAAAGAGTTCAAATGACATGATATTAATATAGAAAGACAACAATTAGAATTGACTACTTTAGATATACCAATGGACTATTTTGCAAATTTTAAAAAATTTCATGGACTATTTTATAAATTTAAAAAATTACTCGAAACGGCATCCGGTATTGACCAGTACTGGTACAGTACCGTACTAGAACCCAATCCGGTATCAAATCCGGTATGGTATTTGCAACTTTACCCTAAAGCGTTCTATTTAGCTGCTGTCAATAATGGAACCACCACTTTCATAGGAAGAATAGCATCATGCCCATGTTTAAAGGCAAATGGGTTAAAACTTGTGCCTGTATACTCAGAAATACAATAAGTCCATAATGTTTTAAACAATATTTTGTGTCATTCTCTTGGATTATCTTGTAAAATTTCCTCCATAATTTCAATAATTATCTTACTATAGGATGGAGAAAAAGAAATGTTTAAGTTAGCAAGAGATAAGGAATGGAAAGCAAGGGACTTGGATTAAGTTTGTTATATAAAGGATGAAATAGGTCTAATGCTTGTAAATGAAAATGAAATCAATAGAAGATGACAAAGTTACCTATAGAGGTTTGGAAAAGCATAGGAAAAGAGGATCTTATTTGATTAGGCAAGATTTTTATTGTGATCCTTAAGTCTGCCAAGCTATTGATGAGTGGAGACTTAACACACTAATCCCTCTTTATAAAACGGGGGGGGGGGGGGAAGGGGGGTACAACCAAAGTTATAACAACTATATAGATATTAAACAACACAATAACACCATGAAGTTATGGGAGACGATGATTAAGAAGAGAGTATGAAAGGGTGCACCTATCTTAGAGAAACAATTTGGTTTCATGCCAAGGAGGTCAATGATAGAAGCCATATATCTCTTCAGACGATTAATAGAATATTGTAGGGACAAATAGAGGGACTTGTACATGGTTTTCATTGATTTAGAGAAGGTGTTGGAGCCTAAATTTTTCTTAAATTTTATTTTATTAAATTAGCAAGCATAAAAATAAGTTAGAATTTATGAATTAGAAAATTTTGAAGTTAATATAGTTTATTATTATTTTTGTATGTTGGCATGAATGGAAAGTATAGAATTAAAATGAAGATAGGGAGATAGTAGGAATTAGATGTAATAAGGAAGGATAAGATGGGAAAATTTTTTTTGTCTTAAGCTAATAAGACAAAAGAGAAGGAGTCGTGTGTGTGAGAAAGAAAAAGAAGGAGAGAGTCATGGAAGAACCTAGAAGGAGAGACGAAGAAACCAAAGTATTGAAAGGAGAAGAAGAAAAGAGCAAGGAGAAAGGATAGAAGGAAGATTTTCAGCAAAGTTGTCTCTTTAGGTAAACCTTATTATTCTTTTGTTTGGATAGAAGAAGAAAGCAGAGGAACTAGGTTCTATATATGAAGATGAAGCAAGAAAGAAGAAGAACAAGAGGTTGATGTTTTCTTTAGATTTTATAAACCTTAACTAGATCTTAGTTTTTCTAGTTAGATAAATCAAGAATAGATCAAGCTTAAGTTTATTCATAGATAGCTAGGTTTAAAGAAAGCTTCATGCGTGTGTGTTGATTAAATGAAAATATGTTTGTTCTTAGGGAATCAAGTTAGTCGAAGTCAAGAGTAAGGAGAAGAGCAAGCTTGACTCTTGGAAGTATTAAATAAATAGGTGGGTAATATGTTTATGATTTTAGTGATGATGAGCTTAAATAATTGTGTGTGTGTGTTAAATATGTTTGTTATGATTCTGTGGATATATATCATAATGCTTTGTAAGAATGCTATTGCTTTTGTATTAATGAAAAACAGAGTATCTAAGAAGCATGAAAGCATGAGTATGTTATGAAATGTATAAGCATTGTAAATCTACTTATGTGGGCAAGCAAGAAATTCGTTTCGTTAGTCACGTGCACGTTGATCGATAGCCTTCTCCCGACTGCCCACTTGTGGCCATAAGATCTTGAGAAATCGGACTCGTTTCGTTTCACGGTGTAAACTTTGGTTTTGTTGTTTCGTTTCACGGAACTCTCGAGCCATTTTGTTTGTGTATTGCATTGTAATTTGTTAAGCATGATTCACGATTGAATGTGATGTTTTGATGTTTGAAGAAGAGATCTGATCTGAAATGGGTAAGAAGCTGATTATTTATGAACTTGAACTGTGGATATTAATTTATGTATTTGTACACTTAATTGTGTGTGGTTTATCATCGCTGGCTATAAACATATTAGCCATTGAACTTCCCAGCTAGCCCTATAAATTTTCTATTCTTCAGGTGAATAATTAGCAGATCATAATTGAACCTTGCAAAGTTTTGGCAATTACCAAGAATTCCAGACTCTTTGTAACTAAGTCAGTGAGGATCATGTTTGGTGACTTAGAAGCATAAAAATGTCTTTATGTATTTTTGTAACCATGATACTGAAGTAACATTTTGAAATGAAGTATGAAGATTGTGTATCAACTTTGTTGCTGCAAACTGACAAAGGGAGTTGTTAGTGAAAGAGCAAATATTTCTCTGATATATGTTTGTATAGATATGTATGCAGATTCTTTTACTTCTGTTAAGTTGGCTTTATGTTGAATGTTGGGAGATCTGTGGATGGATTTGCTTGAAGTAAATTATTTATCAAAGGAGTTTTGGTATGTAGGGAATTGAATGCTGGTTCGGGTTCTTTGGGATTTGCATTAAAGATGTAGGTAAACAGGTGAATGGAAAACGGATAGTGGGATAATATGTGAACTGAAATGGTAATCTTACTTAAGTGATTAAATTATACCTATACAGGATTAATTAGACAAAATCGTCTTCATGAAAGTGGTAAATCTTTTCTTAGCTTTTCAACGATACAAAGTTTGAAATTTTTGGACCTTGGATTGAAAGTTAGGGTCCTTAGGAAAAAGAACACAAAGGAAAACATAGACGAAGAGTATCATTTGTGCTGACGTCATAATATAGTTGCAAAAGAAAAACACAGATGAAACGTATCGTCTTTGATGACGTCAGAACACAGACGATAAGAAACACAGACGCAAGGAATGCGTAAAAGTGTACAGGCTTAAGGAAAACATAGAAGAAGTGTGTCGTCTGTGATGACGTCAGAGCATAGACGATAGAAAACACAGACGCAAGGAATGCGTAAAAGTGTAAAGACTTAAGGAAAACACAGACGAAGTGTATCATCTGTGATGATGTCAGAACACAGACGATAGAAAACACAGACGCAAGGAATGCGTAAAAGTGTAAAGACTTAAGGAAAACATAGACGAAGTGTATCATCTGTGATGATGTCAGAACACAGACGATAGGAAAGACAAACGAAGCGCAAAAGACAGACGATAAAACACAGACGATAGGAGGTCAAAGGTAGACGATAAAAGTCAAACATAGACGATAAAACACAGACGATAGGAGGTCAAATGCAGACGATAGAAAGTCAAACACAGACGATAGTCAAAGGCAGATGAAAGGAAAGACAGATGATAAGAAAGGCAGATAATAGGAAAGACAGGCAAAAGAAAAGGCAGACGATAGGAAAAGCAGACGATAGGAAAGGCAAACGATAGAAGAAAGGCAGAGGATAGGCCAAATATAGACGATAAGCAGAACACAGAAGAAGAAGTTAAGAAGTTATGCTAATTGACCCGAAGCATGTACATATGCAAATGGTAGGCTCACCAACGCTATCCTTTGACATATTTAGGCTTAAATGGAGATGAGTTTAAGTTGGCTAACCAGGTTTCTATAAAAAAAACCTTATAAGGCAAGTTGTTTAAGTATGACTCCGATCGTTGGCTCCGGAAACGGGGTCTAACATCTTTTGGTATCAAAGCACAGTATTAAGATCTTACATGGGAAACTTTCAAGATATGTATGTGATTGAGTGTTATGGCGTTAAATTGCTTGATTGCATTAAGTGACATGCATATCATGCATAAAATGTAAGCTAATTGTTAGTAGATTATTGAAGGAGTAAAATGCCACCTTGATGAAGGACACTTCGAGGAATTTTGCAAGGATATGCTGCACCTAATTCTCCACTGAGAGATGAGGGTATTGATGAGTTCAGAGCCTTAGCGATTGCTAAGGCAACATTAGGGCAAGATAGCGAGCCCTCACCACCCCAAATGCCCGAATCTTCCCTCCCACAAACACAAGCACCTAATCCATTTGACCCGAGAATGTTTCAAGCCTTTGCTCAAGCTTTTGTAAAAGCGATGGGTTAAATGCCATCCACTTTTACTCCAGTCCCATCTAAGAAAGGAAGACAATTTAATAAACTGAGGAAATATGGTGCTGTAGATTTTTATGGAACTGCTGATCCTAAAGAAGCTGAGACCTGGTTGAGGAAGATAGAGAGAGTATTGGATCAGCTGGATTGTGAAGAGGAAGAAAAGATTGTGTATGCTGCAAGCTTGCTTCAGGGGGATGCCCTATATTGGTGGGAAAGCATACCAGGGAGCCAGTTAAAGCCGCCAGTGTTGACATGGGCTGATTTTCAAGCTGCTTACAAGAAGAAATATCTATCTGAGGTGTACATCTAACAGAAACAGAGAGAGTTTTTAAGCCTCACTCAGAGAAAAATGATGAGGAGTGAGTACGAGCATAGGTTCACCCAATTTTCTAGATATGCAGCCGAGCTAATGATGAGTGAAGCAGCCAAGTGTCGAAGATTTTAAGCAGGTTTGCATTTAGCCATCAGAGAGAAAGTGGTTGTGCAAAATTTTTGTGACTTTCAACAATTGGTAGAAGCTGCATTAAGAGTGGAGAATATTGAAAATATAAAGAGCGCAGTGAATAGAAAAAGGAAGGGAAGAGAACAGCTAAGCAGGGGAGGTAGTATGCCTGTGTTAGGAAGGAGTACTAAGACTTTCCCTACACCATCAGAGGTTCGAAGCCATGGCTCGAGTAGACCTAGACCGATGAGAACTATTTCGCTTCAGGCCTCAATTGTTAGAGGAGGTAGAAGAGGAGAGGAGAACAAGCCAACCTATCCAAGATGTGACCACTGTGGAAAATTTCATAAAGGGGAATGTTATCGACTCAGTGGAACTTGCTTTAATTGTGGAGAGAGAGGACACATGGCTAGAGAGTGTCCAAAATATGATAGACAAGTGGGAACCCAAAGGCAAGAATCAAAGAGGGCTGAGACTGTGGAAGTTAAGTCTGTAATTGACGTGGGCAGTTCAGGCACAGTTAAGAAGGTAAATCCTCCAGGAAGACCGAAGGGGCAAGCACCAACTTGAGTATTTGCAATGAATAGGGAGGAAGTAGAAGTAGCTCCAGAAGTTGTAACTGGTACGGTTAAATTATTTCTAAATGATGTTATTGTTTTGATTGATCTAGGGTCTACCCACTCCTTTATTTCTACAAGTATGATTTTGCATGATAGAACTTTAAGTCCATTAGATGGTCCCTTGATGGTTGGTACCCCGATGGGCCAGTATGTTATTATTAATCATGTTTATCGAGAGTGTGAAATAAGTATTGGCGAGGCAAAATTAGTGGTGGATTTAATGCCATTGGAGATGAAGGGATTGGATGTGATTTTGGGTATAGACACTTTAGAAAAATATAGTGCCACTTTAAATTGTAGACAGAAGATGGTAGAGTTTGTGCTGGATAAGGGTGAAAAGGTTCTATTTATGGGAGACAGAAAGGCAAGCTTATCTAAATTTATTTCGGCTCTAAAAGCAGAGAAAATGATGAGGAAGGGGTATGAAGCATACTTGGCATATGTGGTAAATACGGAAGCAGATGAAGTAAAGTTAGAAAATATTCTAGTAGTCAAGGAATTTCCAGATGTTTTTCCAGAGGAGTTACCAGGACTACCACCTTATAGAGAGATCGAATTCCATGGAGCTTCTTCCGGGTACCACACCAATCTCCATTCCACCCTATAGAATGGCTATGACAGAATTGAAAGAGCTTAAAAAGCAGTTAGAAGAACTAATGGAGAAAGGCTTCATTAGACCTAGTTTTTCACCTTAGGGAGCTCCAGTCCTTTTTGTGAAAAAGAAAGAAGGATCCTTGAGGATGTGTGTGGACTATAGGAAGCTCAACCATGTCACCATCAAGAATATATATCCTCTTCCACACATAGATGATCTGTTTGATCAGTTGCAAGGAGCAAAATTCTTTTCCAAGATAGACTTGAGATTGGGTTATCATCAATTGCGAATGAAAGAATCTGATGTGTCAAAGACTGCTTTAAGAACATGATATGGACATTTTGAGTTTTTAGTAATGCCTTTTGGATTAACGAATGCCCCTGCAGCCTTCATGGATCTCATGAATAGAGTCTTCAAGCCTTTCTTAGACTAATTTATCACAGTCTTTATTGATGATATATTGGTCTATTCTAAAAGTGATAAAGAGCATGAAGAGCATTTAAGGATTGCTTTGAAGACATTGAGGGAGAAAGAGTTGTATGCCAAATTTGGTAAGTGCGAGTTTTGGCTAAAGGAAGTAGTGTTCCTTGGACATGTGATTTCGAAAAAAGGGGTACATGTGGATCCAAGAAAACTAGAAGTTGTTGTAAAATGGGAAGTACCCAAGAATGTAGCAGAAGTGAGGAGTTTCTTAGGATTAGCTGGTCACTACAGACGATTTGTAGAAGGCTTTTTCATTGTAGCCGCTCCACTCACAAAATTGACTAGGAAGAATCAAAAGTTTATATGGATAGATGAATGTCAGAAGAGTTTTAAGGAAATGAAGAAGAAACTCACAACTACACCAATTTTGGCCTTACCTTTTGGTAGTGATGGATATATAGTTTATAGTGATGCTTCAAGGAAAGGATTAGGGTGCGTGTTGATGCAAGGAGATAAAGTGATTGCATATGCTTCCAGACAATTAAAGCCTTATGAAATGAACTATCCCACGCATGACCTAGAATTCACTGCTATAATCTTTGCATTGAAAATATGGAGACATTATTTAAATGGAGTCACCACCAGGGTTTTTACAGATCATAAGAGTCTTAAGTATTTGATGAGCCAAAAAGAGTTGAATTTGAGGCAAAGAAGGTGGTTAATTATTAAAAGACTATGACTTGATGATAGACTACTACCTAGGGAAAGCAAATGTAGTGGCAGATGCACTGAGTAGGAAATCTACTATGGCTCATGTGAAGACTAGATATCTACCTTTGTTAAAGGAGTTGGCCAAGCTTAAGGTGAAGTTGAGACCAGATAAATTCGGTGGTATATTGGCTAATTTTAGAGTAAGGCCGGTATTGAATGAAAAGATTAAAGAATTACAAGAATGAGATGAATACTTAAGCAATCTCATAGAAGAAATTAAAAATGGTAAGACTTCGGAAATCAAAGTAAGAGAAGATGGATTGATGGTGGTAGGTAACAGATTATGCATTCCAGATATGCAAGAGTTAAAGGATGAAATTTTGGATGAGGCGCACAATGCTCCATATGCAATGCATCTGGGAAGCACAAGGATGTACAGAGATTTAAAAGAATATTTTTGGTGGAGAAGAATGAAGAAAGATGTTGCTGAATATGTTAGGAAATGCTTGGTATGTCAACAAGTCAAAGCGGAACATCAAGCACTTGCTAGTAAGCCTAAGCCCTTGTCTATTCCTGAATGGAAATGGGAAAAGATTACAATAGACTTCTTAATGGGATTACCAAAGACCAATAGGAAGCATGATGTAGTATGGGTGATCATGGATAGACTAACCAAGTCGGCACACTTCTTGCCTATCAGACAAGCAGATTCTTTGAATGCTTTGGCCAAGAAATACATAGATGAAATAATCAGACTTCATGGGATTCCAAGTTCCATAGTTTCTGATAGAGATCCTTGATTTACCTCAAGATTTTGGGAAAGTTTGCAAGAAGCTTTGGGAACCAAATTGTATTTTAGTACCGCCTCTCATCCACAGATGGATGGACAATCAGAGAGAACGATAAGGACATTGGAAGCAATGTTAAGAGCTTGTGTAATGGACTTCAAAGGTTCATAGGATGAGCACCTACCTTTGATTGAGTTTGCTTATAATAATTCTTATCATTCCGGAATTCAAATGGCACCTTATGAAGCTTTGTATGGTAGGAGGTGTAGAACTCCTATTTGTTGGGACGAGGAAGGCAAAAGGAGACTTTTAGGACCTGAGTTGATACAAGATACAGTCGATAAGATTAAATTGGTGAAGCAAAGGCTCAAAGCGGCTCAAGATAGGATGAAGAGTTATACAGACGCTCATGGGAAGGAGATGGAATATGAAGTGGGAGATAAAGTGTTCCTTCGAGCCTCACCATGGAAAGGAGTTTTACGATTCGGGAAAAAGGGTAAACCTAGTCCAAGATATATAAGCCCTTATGAGATCATTGAGAAGATTAGGTCTCTCGCCTACAAGCTAACTTTGCCACCAGAGTTATCTAAAATTCATGATGTCTTCCACGTATCAATTCTAAGGAGATATAGATCGGATCCATCACATATAATTCAACCTTTAAAAGTTGAATTAAGGGAAGATTTAACTTATGAAGAACAACCAGTGGCGATCCTAAATTCAAAGGAAAAAAGTCTTGCGAAATAAAACTGTAAAGCTGGTAAAAGTTTTATGGAAGAACCACGCGAGACAGGAAGCAACATGGGAATCTTTGGAAGCTATGAAGGAGAAGTACTCACACCTATTTGTAGACTCAGGTAAGAATTTCGAGGACGAAATTCTTTTAAGGGGGAGAAATGTTGGATCTCGATTTTGTTTAGGATTTTTATATTTTATATTTTATTAAATTATTAAGCAGGAAAATAAATTAGAATTTATTAATTAGTAATTTTTTGAGTTGAATATGGTGTTTTGTGAATTTTATATGGTGGTATGAAATAGAAAGAAAGAATTAAAAATAAAGTGAAGGAGTTAGTAGGAAATTGCTTCTAAAGGCAAAATTGGAAAATCAAAATGTTGTCTTACATAAATAAGACAAAGGAGGAGGAGTCATGTGTGTTAAGAAAAGAAAAGAAGTGGAGATTTGTGAAAGAACCTAGAAGGAGAGAAGGAGAAACCTAAGTAAGGAGAAAAAAGAAGAAAAGAGCAAGGAGAAAGGATAGAAGGACGATTTTCATTTGAGTTTTCTTATTAGGTAAACCTTATTATGCTTTAGTTTTAATAGAAGAAGGAAGTGGTGAAACTAGGTTTTATTCATGGATAGCTACGTTTAAGGAAAGCTCCATGTGTGTGTTGATTAAATGGAATACGTTTGTTCTTAGGGAACCAAGAATCACGACGTCAAGAGTAAAGAGAAGAGCAAGCTTGACTCTTGGAAGTATTAAATAAATAGGTGGGTAATATGTTTATGGTTTTAGTGATGATGAGCTTAAATAATTGTGTGTGTGTGTTAAATATGTTTGTTATGATTATGGGAATATATATCATAATGCTTTGTAAGAATTCTATTGCTTTTGTATTAATGAAAAACAGAGTATCTAAGAAGCATGAAAGCATGAGTATGTTATGAAATATATGAGCATTGTAAATCTACTTATGTGGGTAAGAGAGAAATCCGTTTCGTTAGTCATGTGCACGTTGACCTATAGCCTTCTCCCAACTGCCAGCTTGTGGCCACGAGATCTTGAGAAATCGGACTTATTTCATTTCACGGTGTAAACTTCGATTTCGCCGTTTCGTTTCATGGAACTCTCAAGCCATTTTTTGTGTGCATTGCATTGTAATTTGTTAAGCATGATTCACGATTGAATATGATGTTTTGGCGTTTAAAGAAGAGATCTGATATGAAATAAGTAAGAAGCTGATTATTTATGAACTTGAACTGTGGATATTCATTTATGTATCTGTACACTTAGATGTGTGTGGTTTATCATCGCTGGCTATAAACATATTAGCCACTAAACTTCCCTGCTCACCCTATAAATTTTCTACTCTTCAGGTGAATAATCAGCAGATCATAATTGAACTTTGCAAAGTTTTGGCAATTACCAAGAATTCCAAACTCTTTGTAACTAAGTTATGTAAAAGATCTAGAAGGGGGGTTGAATAGATCCTTAAACCTTTTTGTAAAATTCAACAATAACCAGAAATTAAAACCACACAA
>JAOSBN010000008.1:40809444-40822054 GCA_027563595.1 Erythroxylum suave
CAACTAACTAGATCCCATGACTTGCTATTTATTCTCAACGATAAGAAACTTGCTTAAATGAAGGAAACAAACTAACAGATTAGAGTAATACTCGGTCAAACTTTGAATCAAACTTCAACATGGTGCCCACTTTGTATTTATGTTTGATCACCTGCATTCATATAGATGACGGGTTCGTGAGTAGAGTCCATCCGAGTTTGGTTAGCAGAGCATCATTGTTAGAACGAAGTCGTTGAATACCGAGCCCACCAAGTGCCTTTGGCTTGCATACCATATCCCAATTCACAAGGTGGGTCTTCCTTTGGCTGGACTAAGATCCCCATAAAAAGTTCCGTACAACTCTTTCCAAATCATCACATAGTTGGCGGAAGTCAAACTGTCTGCATGGTATAGACGGAAATGGAAGCCAACATTGATTGAATTTGGGTTGCTCACCTAGCTAAAGAGAGATGACGTACACTCCAGCCATTTAGCTTCCCCTGGGCATTATGAACAAGATACTAATATGTGTGCCGCGATGTCTGCTCATGGATTAAAGGGATCCTAAGGTATTTGCCCAAGTTCTTTGTTAGCTGAAAACCCAATTGGTGACTAAGAGCCCGGGCTTGCTGCTGGGGAATGTTAGTAGAGAAAAAGCAGTGAATTTTTTCCTTGTTGACCTAAGCTGAGACAGAAACAATCAAGAGTGCGCAGTATAACCTCCACCTGGTCCCCCAAAGCTACAGAAAAAAGAATGAGATCGTCTGCAAAAAAGAGATGAGATATTTTGGGACCACCTTTACTCAAGGAAATGGGACGCCAGTTCCCTTATGCAGTCTCCCAATAAATGAGGAGATATAACTGTTCCATGCATAAGACAAAGAGGTAAAGCAATAGCACATTGCCCTGCCTAAGACCTCGGGAGAGATAAAAAGTATCGGATAATGCACCATTCCAATGTACCCTCATGGAGACCGTGGTGATGCACTGCATAATCAGGGTAATTAGAGCTTCCGGTAATCCAATATGATGTAATGTATCCTTTATAAATGCCCAACTAAGGCGGTCATATGCCTTCTCTATATCAACATTGATAGCCAAGAATCCGTTTAGTGTAAATTAGAATGTGAGTGTCAGGAAGAATTTTTCCAAATGTGTATCTGACTTCTGTCGACGATATAAGAACAATGGTTTGTGGGACATTATGCCTTTTGAGCTAGTAAGATCTACTATGAAAGGAAGAAAACAACTTTCGTTTGACAATGTGATTTACAGAGACAAGATGCTAAAATTAGTTTTAAAGATTAGGAAGATTTTGGTGAGTCAACCTGATAGAACAATGTCTCTTAAGCAATCGGGTAGATACAGAAGGGACTTGGGCCTAGGAAAGATCGTGGATTTATAACTTTATTAAAGAAGTTTCCTGTAGTGTTTGAGATTTTGGAAGGGGTTTATTCCTTGCAAATTAGAATGACCCAAGATGCTGAAAGACTTTACTTGGGGGAGTTGAAGATTAGGAATGAGATGAAGGATTTGTTGGTAGTTAAACTGAGGAATTTGTTGATGATGTCATTGGTGAAGAGAATTTTGTTGGAGATTATCTTGTAACATTTCCTCCATAATTTCAATAATTATCTTACTAAAGGATGGAGAAAAGGATATGATTAAGTTAGCGAGAGATACGGAATGGAAAGCAAGGGACTTGGATTAAGTTTGTTATATAAAGGAGGAAATAGGTCTAGTGCTTGTAAATGAAAGTCAAATCAAGAAAAGATGACAGAGTTACCAAGATGGCTTGGAAGAGCCTAGGAGAATAGGATCTTATTTGATTAGTCAAGATTTTTAATGTAATCCTTAAATCTGTCAAGATATTGATGAGTGGAGACTTAGGACGCTAATCCATCTCTATAAGAAAAAAAGGGGACATCCAAAGCTATAACAATGATATACATATTAAACTACTTAATCTTACTATGAAGTTATAGGAGACGATGATTGAGAAGAGAGTATGAAAAGGTACACCTATCTTAGAGAAGCAATTTGGTTTCATGCCAGGGAGGTCAATGACAGAAGTCATATACCTCCTTAGATGATTAATAGAATATTGTAGGGACAAACAAAGGGACCTACACATAGTTTTCATTGATTTAGATAAGGTTTATGATAGGGTACCTAGGGAAGTCACGTGGAGGTGTCTAAAAGCTAAGGGAGTTCTTATTTCCTATATATAAATTATTAGGGATATGTATAAAGGTGCTAAGAATAGAGTAAGGATGATAAGAAGAGATACAAAGCATTTTTCTATCGATATCGGGTTACACCAAAGTTTCTCGTTGGGCCCTTTCCTATTTGTAATGGTTATGGATGAGCTTATCAATAATATCTAACGGGATGTGCCTTGTTGTATGTTGTTTGCAGATTAAATTATTTCAATGGATGAAACAAAAGAGGATGTTAATATTAAGCTAGAAATTTTAGAGTGATATATTATATTCAGAGGGCTTTTAATTAAGCAAGAATACGACTGAGTATTTAGAGTGTAAATTTTGGTTTGTAAGGTTGTGATCGATGTGGAGATCAAGACTGGTATATAAATTATATCACAGAAAGATTGTTTTAAGCACATTAGATCCATCATCCAAAGAACTGATGTGATAGATGACAGCATAATTTACTATATCAAATAGGGGGCTTAAATGGAGGGGCGCCTTAAAAGTTTTATGTGACAAGAAGATATCACTTAAGATAAAAAGAAAATTCTACCATTTAGTAACTGGGTTGATGATACTCTACAGGGAAAAGTATTGGCCATTAAACATACGCATAATCATGAGTTAATGGTAGCAAAGATGAGGATGCTCTATGGGATAATTTTACGAAAAGAAATAAGGTTAGGAATGTAATGATAAAAGACAAATTGGGGTAGCTAATATTGATAATAAATTAAAGAATACAAGTTTAGGTAGTTTGTACATGTTAAGAGGAGATATCCTTAAATTAGTATCAGCTCCATTCAATCATTCTAAACTTTATTTTATTTAGGATGCTCTCTAAACTTAATTTTACATTACATAATACATTCTTTTATGTGTAAGCGTGTGTGCGCGTTCATATGCATAAAAAGTTTATTTAATTTAGCCTCTTATTACATGTACTGTATATTTATTATGTTAAGATTAAAAGAATAGGTTTCACTTCTCATCTCACATCTATAGCTTCCTCTCTCTCTTTGTAACTATTTCTATTATTACTATTTTTATTACTTTCTTTTTAGAAATAAGTACGGTAACATTAATACTAGCTTAGACCATCTCAAACTCCAAAGCAAATAAATAAATAACAATAGAAAAATAAAACTATGAAAATTAAAAATGATACTATAATGAAAAATACACCTAAAGGATGATAGTTATTGACAATGTAGAGTTAAATATGCTACACCTCTTTTATCATTTGTCACTTTTCATCTCACCTCCTAAGCCTTAAAATTGCTTACATAATGTTGTTTCATGCCAAACAAAACCCCTCTAAAATTATTTTGTTTATCCGACACTCATGGACTTTCAAAACTTCCATCGACATTGGCGTTTAGATTTCTTAAATTCAACAGTTACACACGGTGATAGGCTTTAAAATTAGAAAAAGAAAAAGAATAAGCACGGAAAAGCTGTCTCAAAAGAAGAATTTAATCAGTGTCTCTCAGGTGAGAAACTTGGCCCACAATAAATCCCAACAGCAGTCAGAAAAAGGTCAAAACATCAAGGATGTGAAAGGAAGCTCCCCTCACAAGCTCGTAGCTGGATTGGTAATAGATAGCAACACCCTGTCCCTGCCCTGCTTCGCCCTATAGAGTCAAGTGAAAATAATAAAGGGAAATTCCGGACAACCTTAAAGAGCCAAGTATAGACAAGAGAGTGGATATATCACCGCATAAACCTTTTATCCCGTTGATTGCAAAGGAGGAAATAAAACGTTGGTTTTGCTCATGCAAGTTCCAAGTTTATGTAATATAATTATATAACAGATGATTTTTTTTCTCCTTTTATCTTTTTTATTTGTCATTCATAGCTTATGTTAGGATGACGTGTACATTTAGAAACTAAATCCCGACACTCACCATGCCATAGAGAGAGCTCCTATCAGGGAGGAGGGTTTTGGCCATCAGTGGAACTTAATTCCCTCCAAAAGAATGCACAAAATGTTCCACCCTTTCCTCACAAGACTAATTGAATACATTCTTGAGCTCTGGCAGAGGACATAGCAGCTGCCCGTGGAGAAAATGGACAACTATATTTGTTTGGCTTGCGTCTTTAAGGTTTCTTCATTTTATAAATTGGTTCCACGGCTGTTTAGGGAGGGCGGGTGTGGGAATTGCTTTAGAAGTGCCAATATCCGACTTCCAACCATGCGAGTTGTCTAAGCGTGCAACTATAGCTATAAGCGCTTTTTTGAGAAATTTGGCGCAAAAGCAAATCGAGAGATGGTAAGAAACAGTGGAAGTCCCAGGGTACTCAATTCTATCTACTATATATCCCTCCCTTATTGACACACTGGAAAATCTGAAGATATCACTTAGCATAGTCTTACAGTAAACTAAACGCCAAGCAACAACATTCCAACATTGTCAAATAATAGGTATTCTTTCCTGTCACCACAAAAGTGCTCAACTACAGCTTAGACCTCCAAGGAAATAGTTGTGGACATCATCAGGTCTCTGGTGCTTAAAGAATACTTTTCCACTGCATGCAGTCTCATTCCTTTTCGTTTAAAACCTAGATGTTCAAAGTGCTTGCCACCTCATATCTGGAATGGTAAAGCCAAAGGAAATTTATGGAAGAAAAGAAAAAAATTTCTCATGGTAACCTCTATTCCCTGGTGCAAATAACATGATAAGTATAAACAAATATGATTACCCCAAAGTTTTGCCTAAATTTCTAATACTATCAAATGATTATTTCAACATTCAAAGACAAGCAAGCTGTCAATGCTTAAATCCTGCAAGGCACTTACAAGAAACGTGAATTATAATTGATTTACCATCAGTTAGCAAAATGAAGATGTTGCACATCAAAAGTATCTGAACAGATAATAATATCAAGTAAACGGCTCTCTCATTGTTTTCAGGCATGCGACCAATGCGTCAAGCAACTAACTGGTGTCGTATGAATTTCCAGTGGAGACATAAAGGCAATCAATGTTGTGTACCAAGCCTATCAAAAGTGGGCCAAGCTGTACACCAGAATCCATGACAGCTGAAGAATAGGGAAGAATTCTGTTATATATATATATGAAAAGCAGATGCCATGTTGAACAATCTTTACACATGAATACAGAAAGGAAGTGAAAACATCAGGTTCAGTGTTAATTACCAGAAACACTGTAATTGAAGCAAAAAGGCCCTCTTGCAGGAGGGCTACATGTCCACCAAACTCTTCTTCATCAATCTTTAGTATCATTCCATAATAACCATACACAATCCCAGAGGATATCAGGAGAAAACTGCCAACCAAAACTAGTGGTAGAGTGTTAAGAAGAGAAAATGGATGACAAACACTACTTCAGCACAGTACACTAGATGCCACGTGAGTGGCCATGTATTCTTAATTTTGTTCGAAGTTCAGCAATGTGAGAATTTGACAAACAAAAAGAGGAATATGATGTAAAAAGTCATACTTCGAGTCTGAACAGTGTCCACAAACAAAATTACCAACTTGCGCCCATAAAAATACAACAGAAGCAAGAGCCTAGAACTTGACTA
Organism: Erythroxylum suave; assembly: GCA_027563595.1. NCBI lineage: Eukaryota > Viridiplantae > Streptophyta > Magnoliopsida > Malpighiales > Erythroxylaceae > Erythroxylum > Erythroxylum suave. Next base: position 40,815,182 of record JAOSBN010000008.1, read on the forward strand.
TCCCATCATCAAGTGCCCTTAATTTCAATTCATCAACTGAAACTACCCCTCGTTGTCATTCAATCAGGAAAAGGTTTAGTTTTGAAAGAAATTTGGGTATAGAGTTCAGTAGAAGAGATCACCTCAATTATCGCTTCATAAGACTGACCAAAGAACTACAAGATCCACCTTTGAGTCATCCACCAATACACTTCCTTGATCTGGTCTGGATACACTAGTTTTTAAGCCATTCAATAACATGTCTCAATTACTTTACTTCATTTACCCAATATGAAGGTCCTTCTAGAGGCAATTAAATAAGAGAAATTGGAGCTTCATGTCAGTCATTAGTACAAGTTCACAGGCACGTCACTTAAAAGATCTCACCAGAGAGCCCTCATAATAAGTAACTTAGGTAGGAATTTATAGCCTCCAATGTCATGGACTTACTCTCCAAACCAACATACAGATATAACTTCATCCAACTAGATTTTACTATAACATTATCATTCATTGTCTGCTATAAGTTCTGTAAGGCAAAAAATCAAACAAGACATATTGCAAAGATGACCTCAAGAAACAAGGAGGGTTTGTGGTACCAAAAATTCATGCCCCTTATGGGAACTTTTATAAACACCTAAACAATTATCTTATCAAAATTACCGGAACAAGCACGGTAGACCCATCTTTGACATAACATTAATCTACGGATGTCTGAAGGCACAATTAAGTTAAATGCGGTAACGTTAGCATATCCTCCATGGACTAGATGGAGCTTTCTGGGAGTTGATCAACACATTAAGTTTATCAGAGAATTGCTTGTTATAGAGATTTAAATAATACATGACAACTCTGATATTTTCTAACATTGCCAGCAAAAGTGACAAATATTAATCGCACAGCCAGAGCCAGATTTTTGCAGAAAATCAAAGATCATTTCTTAGGCTTTAGGCTATATATAACCAATGAAATAGGAGCCCTAGGGAAGAGAAGTCTAACGTAGTAAAAAGCTTCAACGATGTAAATGCAAGTAACTACAGCAAGAATAGCACTTCCAACTAAGAAAAACAAATATTAATATTCAACAGCTTAATAGAATGTACAAGATCCAACTTACACAACGATCCATAAACCCCCGACTACAGGTATCGTTCCCCAGAGCAAGCCACAAACAAGTGCCACCACTTGCCGAATCCAATGTAAGACATCCCCAAGTTGATCCTGTTCAAAAATTCTAATTTCATCAATGAAGATTCAACACTCATGTTCCAAGTTCCAGCATCAGGGCAACGCACAACAGACTAATAATGAAAATTGAATGACATGAATGACACCCCAAATGAAGTTAACGAAACTAAAGCTCTATAGTTACCTTATCCCATGAAGCTTCAGGGTCTAACAATTTGGCGAACTTGAAGGGGGAAAAGTGACCGTCTCGGTGTTGCTGTTTGTGTTGATTATTCAATTTCAATGCTTTCCCTTCTTTCATCGCCTGTCAAAGAGGACTGAATCTACAGCCACCAATTCAATTTTTGAAAGCAACCAAGAACTCGACAGGTGATTCGAACTTCTGGGTCAATTTTCTAAATGATTGATGAACTATCAATAAGCGGCAAGACAAAAGGCAAAGGATCGCTTGTTCTGCTAGGGTTGGGAGTTAGAGACAGCAGAGTTTTCCTTTGTTAAGTGAATTATTAAAAACAATTGAAATGCTTCGCTGTAGATCTGTGCGTAATGGAAGTTGATGATGCTTGAGAGAGTAATGAGAGTAGAGGAGAGATGAGGTTTTTTAATTCCATCAAATTGGTAGGAATCAAATAATTAACTAAAATTGTTTAATTTCTTCTCTATTTACTATTTAGGTACGAATTGTAACCTATTTATGATTACTTTATCTAGCTAATGAAATAAATAATTTTGACTTTTGAGTAAAACTTGCGACTAACCAATTTTCAATAATTAAAATTTTTTAATTCTTTCAACTAAAAGGAAAGGTACGTTTACTTTTAGATTGTGGTAAAAGATTAAGGAATAAAAATATTATAACGTAATATTGCGAAATATTATTTAAAAGAATATTTTACATTGTAATATAGTGAGATATTTATAATTTTAGATTATATCTTAAACTCTCTAAATTAGAAGTTACTTAGAATGCGCTTGGTTCAGTTTTTAGTATGTAGAAAAAATTTTCACTGTAAAAGTTATTTAAAAAAATGAGTGTTTGGTTGTAAACTTTAAAATTATTTTTTGAGTAGAAATAACTTTTTTAAAAGTTAAAATACAACTTTTTCAAAAACTCAAATTTGGAGCTTTTCAAAAAAACACTTTTTAAGGTTGATTTTTTATATCAATTAATTAGCCTATTTTTAATCTCTTTTACCCTTATGCTTTACACATAATTCCTACAATATCTACAAACACATCTTCACGTTTATTTTAAGATTTATATAATATTATTTGAATTTTTTATATGTTTTAATATTTATTTTTTAAATTAATTTTACTTATGTTATAATCTATACAAAAAATTTGGTTAGATATATTTTCATTTATGTTTCATATGATTTAAAATTATATAATAATTAATATATTTTGTTTTGTATATTGTTTAATATATTTTAAATAATATTTATATTTTAAATAATTTTATTATAAAATAAAATATAGTTAAATTTAATAAAAGTGTTTTTATTTTTATGTTGCTAAACAGTCTACTATATGAAGCTCTTTTTTAAAAGTTATTTTTTTAATTGACAATCTCAACTAATTTTTTTAAAAAAAATTTCTCAAAAAAATTCTACTGACAAAAGCTCTATTGACAAAAACTCTATTAATATAAGTTCAAGCAAATAGGCACAAAGCTCGAGAAAGAATTCCATAGAGACATAATTGTCACGAGTGAGTGAACTGAGATACGCCTAAAAGGTTCTTGGTTATGGAAGGAACATAAACAACATTATGGAGGACAAATTTACGGTGAGGAGTGAAAATGGAATTGGTCCCAATATTATTAATTGTAACTGGCTTACCATTGCCTATTTGAACTTGATCATTACCCTGATACTCGGAGTGAATGCTTATGTTGTTAAGATCAGCAGTGAGGTGAGCGGATGCACCAGAGTCAACGAATCAATTTGGTTCAGAAGGAGCGTTGGTGGGAGATATGATCATAATAGCGATCCTTCGGGGATTCTCGGTTGAAAAAGAGTGATCAAACCTGTGGCGGCACTCACTTGCATGGTGCCCTTTCTTATTGCAGATCTGAAATTGTTCCAGTACTTTGGCTTTATTATGATAATTGCTATTAGTTTTATTTCCATTATCTTTAGACTTATTATTCTCGTAATTCTTTCGCTGCCCTTGTATCCAGAATTTCGATTAGAATTACCATAGTTAGGAGCAGGGACATAGGCTTGTTTTGGGTATCGGTCTAAGTTGATAACTTGCTGAAATTAATCTGTTGAAACGATTAATAAGTATTTATGTATTTGAGATTACTGTTTTAGTAATTACTGCAATGTGAAAATAGGTACTTAATAAGTGTGGTTGCAGTTATTGAAAAGAGATAAAATGATTAAAAAGTCTATTAATTTAATAAATTATTAATTATTGCATAATAATTAAAAATATATTATTAGTCATATAAATTTAAAATTATAAATAAGAAAATATTATATTAAAATATAAATATAAATAAAATAAATTTAACAAATAAAATATTTCATAAAAATATATTATTTGTCATATTAATTAAGGGTATAATGAAAGATAATACTTATATTGAAGATTATTAATGAAAAATAAATTTTCTATCATAGAAGCAGTTTTTTACCGTAATCTTCTTTCTATTTATTAATTTCTACGGTAACAGAATACTTTTCTTTAATCTCTGTTTATTCATTATAAATTAAAATATATCACTACATTTAAAAATTGTGATAAATAAATATTTATCTTGATTGGACTGCAGATCTAAACCCAACCCAACTGTTGTAGCTTCTACTGCGTTGGAGATTAGCGGCATACATATCGTGAACAACTTGCTATTCCTCTTCTTCATCATTCAATCGCTCTTCCTCGTCAAGAAGCAAACCCAGCAAAGAGTCCACAAAGATTGGGCCATCCATAAAACGAACACTAAATGCTGATTTAAAGGCCTTGTACTTTTGTCGAGTCCGTCCATGATGTTTTGAACCAACTCATGCTCCGAGACCAATCTTGTGACTTGTGAGCCAAGGGACTTGATTTCCTTAATAAGAGACAACATGCGTGACCAATCAACACACGATTTGTTATGGGATTAAATACATTGGAATCTATACGTGATGATTTTTTTTTTAATCTTTTTAAGTGATATACTTGATTTTTTATTTTCATATATTTTTGTTTTAATTTATTTTAAGTTACATAAGTAAATAAAAATAATAAAATCCTACAGAGAAATTAAATAATATTGTTTAATTGAAATAAAAAATCACATCATACATGAGCAAAATATAATTAATCAACTAATACAAAATCTTTTTTTTTTGTTAATGAACTAAAAAAACATTTGACTCGATTAAAAACAATTTTATTTTGATTTTAATTTTCTGAATTTGAAGACTAGTACAGTATCACTTATTTTTTTAGCTCACATAATGTCTTAGGCGAATTTCAACTATAGAAAAATCTTTTTAAGTCATTTATACTTAAATTGATCTTCGCTTGCATTGTGTCAATTCGTAAAAAATAAAATACTAGCGAAACAAGTTTTTCTATTTCCAAAACCGAAAGTACAACATCACTTTGGTTTGAGAATATGTTCTATTCAAACCGTCTACGTTAAGTTTCGAAACTTTGGTTTGGGAATCTCTTCTATTCAGACCTATAAAATTAAGTTTCGAAATAGTCTTCGAAGCTCGAATTCGGCTGAAACCTCAGCAGCCCTAAACTAGCTACATGCCAAATGTGTACTGTACCTTTTTTATTATATATAAATTACCTTTAGATGAACATTGTGTTGCGCATGTAGACAGTGTAGTGGTACTAAGTTCAAATCCTTTCCAAATGGCCGAAACGTGAGAATGATTGGGCTGATAGACCTAAAATTTAGGCTTTTGGTTCAGACCAAACGGAGATCACTACTCCTCCTTGCGGTTTTACTTTTGGGCTTACATTCGTTAATATAGTTTAAAATTTTAGCAACTTATTGAATTAAAATTATCGTAGGTGGTGAAGGATGAAACTTTACTAAGGAACTATTTTATTCAGTATTTTGAGGATCAAACTTAAAATAAAAATTTAAAATTTAAAAGGGTCCATTGATATTAGATCATTACAAAGTTGACTAAAGATTAAACAAAATTAAAGAATTTAAAATATAAAAAATTTAAGGTTTAATAGATAAAAGAAATTATTAGATGATCATTAATTGATTCATTTTGATTTATTATAACTTGTTAATTTACAAAAATTAATTGATTAGTTAATAAATTGATCATTTTTTAATAAGAGTTATTATAGCAAATCAAACCGAAAAGTTAAAAACCGAATCAAAAAATTAAACGATTCAAAGTTTTTACATTTTTTAGAATTTTAAATATGGGCAGAGTATAAAATCCGTCAACAATAATTGCATTTAGGTCAACCATTGTCAAAATGACAAGAATTACTTATTTGGATAGTTGAACCTTACCATTAATAAACTCTTTAACATTTTTATATTTAGTTAATATGAGATACTCTAACACTCTCCCTCAAGTGTAATTGAGATTGGACATCCAGTTCTCACTTGAAATAAACGCAGTGGTAACCGGACAGGGCCCCTGAGATTGGATATCCAAACAGACAACCGGAGAATTAATAATCCGGATCAAACCTGCTCTGACACCATGTTAGAATTTTAAATATAGGCCGAGTGTAGAGATTGGAGTCCACTAACATTGATTAGGTTTGGGTTAATTATTGTCAAAATGACTATAAATAGTCGCTTGGATAGTTAACTCTTATTTCTTATAAACTCTTTAACATTTTCATGTTTGGTCAATATGAGATACTCTAACAACGTTTAAACCAGCTAAACTGAGTAGAATTTGTTATCATTGATTTTATTTAGAAAATATATTCCATACTCATTCAAAGGGTATTTATGAGATAAATTCTCCTGTTCCTCTGAAAATTTTGCTTAATACGCATTCAAAGAGTGCGCCACCTAAAAGATTGTATTATTCTTGACCGTTCAATCATGTACGTGATTGATTCTTTTATGTTTAATGTCTACAAGATACAAGAGATTAACTAAAGAAAAACATACCTAAAATTAATACAATATCAATGACGACTTATAGGCAACCACTCGTGATGCCCGTGGTCCATCTGCATGGACCACAATGAATAGAAAATGTCTCGGAGTGGTTCAACTGGTTTGAGGATGAGATTGCAAATTAGACTCTTGTCGGGGATAAAATAAGAATTTACATGTATTTATTAAATTGCAACTAATTACTTGAGTCTAAAATTAATAACGAGTAAATTATAAATTAATTTTATTTTAAAATAATATTATTTTATTCAAATTAATTTAAATTGTTTCATTGAGATTTTATTTTTTCTGATTTTAAATTAATTTAAGAAACCTATTGGTTTAAAATTTTATTAAATTAAACAATTTAAATCTGATTTAAAAACAACCTCTCTACTAATTTAAATTAATTAAACCTTCTAATAGTTCATACTAAATATTTTTATTGTTGTTGTATACGATTCAAATTCAAATGTGATCTATCAATTCTATAATTATATTAAATTAAATCAGACTAGGGAGTGATCAGTTTTTTTCTTCGTCTCTTCTCTGAGGAGTGCTCGTCCCTTTTCTTTAGGGTTTTTTTGGTTATGGAGGAAGATAGAGTT
>JAOSBN010000008.1:40822154-40835391 GCA_027563595.1 Erythroxylum suave
AGGGGGAAAAGTGACCGTCTCGGTGTTGCTGTTTGTGTTGATTATTCAATTTCAATGCTTTCCCTTCTTTCATCGCCGGTCAACGAGAACTGAATCTACAGCCACCAATTTCAACTTTTGAAAGCAACCAAGAACTCTACAGGTGATTCGAACTTCTGGGTTAATTTTCTAAAGGGTCGATGAACTGTCAATTGGCGGCAAGACAAAGGATCGCCTGTTCTGCTAGGGTTGTTCTTGGATAAGTGAATTATTAAAAAAAATTGAAATGCTTCGCTGTAGATCTGTTCCTAATGGAAGTTGATGATGCTTGAGAGAGTCATAAGAGCAGAGGACAGCTGAGAGCTGAGGTTTTTTTAATATCATAAAATTGATAGGGATTAAATAATTAATTAAAATTGTTTAAATGCTTCTCTGTTTAGGTACGAATTGTAACAATTTTAATCTATTTATGATTACTTATGGAGCTAATGAAATAAATTCTGAGTAAAAGTTGCGACTAACCAATTTTAACTAATTTAAATTTTTTAATTATTTCAACTAAAAGGAAAGATACTTTTACTTTTAGTTTATTGTAAAAGATTAACAACAAAAGTAAGCGACCGTATATTTGATCGGACCTAGAATATAAAACGATGAAATATTAAAATTTATTATTTGAGAGTAATACAAGGTGTATAATATAAGATAGGGAAATATTATTTAAAAGAAAAGTGTATAATATAATATAATAAAATGTTATTTATTATTTTATATTCCATCTTAATTTTTTAAATTAATAATTACTTATTTTACTGTTTAAAATTAAATAAAACATAATATAAAATTTTTTATTTTTTCTTATTTCATTCTGCTTTATTATAAACTGCAGTTTCAAAGAAATAATATTGCGTTCCTGTCGTTCTATTAGTAACCATCTAAGCTCAAAGTAAACCATAGGAATGCGTTAGTACGTTAAAACACTGCGTTTTATTAGCTTTCTATAATAGATATGACGCGCGTTATTCAGGAGCCACTGCCGTCTACTGACAACAATTAAGTTCATCCAAATTTGACATGAGCGCGTTAGTTTTTATTGAATCAAGACTATTTTTTCACATAATTATATTGTCTAGGGCCTAGGCTAGGCTTACGTCGTATGACATTTATATCTTCGTGTAGTTTTGCTTTGGTAATTGCAAGATTATTGATTAAAGATGCAGCAACCACGGTTGGCAAAAATGGTTGCGTTCAGGCTGATGCAAAGCTAAGGGGTTAAGATCAAATTAATCTGACCATTGGGAGGATTGATCCGAAGTTTAAGTCTAACAACACAATTATTTTTATTAAAACAATGCCATTTTTGTTTATAACTTTTCTTAAAATTAATATCATATTATTTTAGATAATTACTAATCTGAATTCGACCAAACTTCTAATTGACTTCGTGTTGTATCTTTGAAGGATTAGTTCGAATTGAGTTTGAAGTAGACCTCAGATAAAATCTTATATTCCGTAGCTCAATTTTAATTATGTTTTATTAATTTTTATCTATAAATATATAAATAAAAATTAACAGAAATGGTTAAAATTTGAAATAGGGTTATGGAGCTGAAAATCTGTTCCCGACAGACCCAGTCCATTATTCCCAGCGGCAAGCCGACAAGTCTAGACATTTGAAGATTTAAGTCCTAGACCCTGACTTCAAATTGCTGTGCATTTTTTAATAAGCCTGCTTGAATTGATCTTTATGTGGGCTTTTGTTATTTTAGGTGGGTTTACCAACATCATTTTAATCACGAGAGTCGAGACCACAAAAGGCAGTCAAAGTCTGATAGCCCAGCAAAGGAACTCACACATCCCAAAGAATTTATGCGTATTAAATTGTATTATTTGTGCTTTCTAATTTTTTCTATTTAAAAATAAAATAAGCAAAAACTTTATTTGAACCTTTGATTCTTAAGAATCTTGATCAAATAGCACTTTTTTTTAGTGATTAAGTTATATATTCTGTACTCAAATGCTCAATATAAGCGAATCCCTAAAATGAACATGTTTCTCTTACATTCCTCATTCTTTTATTACGCGCTTGATTAAATATTATAATTAATTGACCCAAGTGAGGGAGAGAGCAAAGAGGGATCCTTATTGATAAAAAGATTAAGTACACTAGTAACTTTTAATACTTTTACCTTTTTCTTATTTAAGTTCTCGTGGGCCTTGTATTGTTTAAGGTTAAAATTGCGTTTTAAATTCTAACGTTTTTATCGAAATGTAGATGAATGTTAACTTTTTAAACAATGTTATGAATCAATGTTGAATTTGGTTCTAATATAGTATTATATTGGTACAGGTTAATACTAAGCACTATTTCATGTAATTTTTACAAATTATAAAATAGTCCTTAATTTTTTTTTAAATTTACAAAATACTCATCAATATATTGTGTTATATAATTTAAAATTTTACATCAATCTTGTATCCAAAAATTATAATGATAAAAATTTGAAATAACAACAATCTATTTATTTCTATTAATATTATTTTTTATATATTTCACATATAAACAATAACCACCATTAATATAAAAAAAGATTATGTAATTATCATATAAATATAAAATTAAGAATAATCTAAAGTAATTAAAATGTTACAATTTTATCATATAATAAAAATAATGACATTTTAAACATCAAATTGAAAAAAATAATAATGTTATATGAATCGATAAATATTAATAATTAAGAGTTTGTGCCAAGGAACACGACCAAGTAGTAGCGAAACCTAAAACAAAATATTTACAATGAAAAGTTATACATTTATATTGACTATATAGAATTTAACATATGTATCAAATACAAGTGAAATTAAAGGAAGAGAATAAATGAAAAACCTGGAACTTTATTCAATTGAATATCTGCTCAAATCATATTGACCTTAATGCTCATTTGGTACAAAATCTTTATCATTGAGAAGACTTTAATCATCACTATTATTCAAATTTAACATACTGAATTTCATGTCAATACTTTCTTATCCAAAATTATCTTTCAAATTACTCTTATTTATTAAACTTGGTTCCTAAGAAACCTAATCTACTAAAAAATCGAAATAGTTCAGGCAAATTAGATCTATATAACTACTTATTCTATTAAGAGTCTTAGCAAACAAATAAAATGAAATTAACAAGAAATTCACAAGAAATCATATTTAACTTAATAATGATAATAACGTTTCTTTTTTGAAACTTTAAATTGTATGGAACAAAAACCAAGTCGTTTAATCTTTTGTGTTCCAATTTATTCTCTTTCTTGTAACGGATGAATTTAAATGTGTTTTAATTTCTTTTAATCCCAATTTCACTCACAAATTGACTTAAAATTTGAATTACAAATCCTTGTAATGTTGGAACATCACTTTTGAATTAGTCTCACAAAGCAATTATAAGACAAAAAAGTAACCTTATAAATAAAATAAAGTGATGATTAATTTCTAACAAGTAACAAATATATATATATATAGTTATTGAATCTCTCTTTCATTGATCAATTTGTGATATATACCTAAATTAAGTTTTTCTCTTTGACAAATAGTAATGGACATTCCAAAATCACTATATACCTAAATTTTCTCTTTGACAAAAGGCAGTGGACATTCCAAAATTACGAGAAGCATCCTTATAAACTCTATTTGTAAGCTTAGGAGATCTTGCATTATCTCATGGGTAACAATTGTTGTAATAATTAGTAACATTCTTCTATTAATTTCAACTTTCTTTGTAAAACTTAATCTAAAATAGACATTGAGATTCAAAAATGTACCAGCTACAAATAGCAAAGAGTTAACTTTCTTTTTTCATCTCTTATTAATGACTGCAAGATAAGGTATCTATAAAAAAGACTTATTTTTCATATTGGCATTGAATGCTTCATTTGCCCTCTCTATGACATAATAAAAATAACTCCTTATTACCTTCTCGTCACTATTAATCAGACGAAATACTCTCACCAAAGGCTCACATACTTGGATTAAAAATTGACATTGAGACAAAATTCATGATCTTTAACACTATAAGAGTTAAGACATTTAGTGAAAAAATTTTGTGATTAACTATCATTTCGTCACAAATATGAGGTTTTTTGTGACAAAACAATTGATTCTCACTATTGTTTGGATTTACTGTGATGATTTACTTTTTTGTCACTAATACAATGGTAATTGTGACAATTAGCATTTTTCACTATTAATTGTCACTATTAATATTTAATAGTGTCAACATTTCTTTTATCACTAAGTTATGTCACTAACGCATATGCAATTTGACGCCAAAATAATTTTTGTGGGAATGAATTTTAATTGTGACAAAACATATGTTAGTAACTAATATTTTCTATTTGTTATGACAAAACATAGTTGGGTAATTAATATTTTTTTCTTGTTGTGACAAAACAATTTACTGTCACACGTTATTTTACTTGTTGTGATTAAAACTTTTATTAATAAAAATTCAATTAGTTAGTGTCTACTTAATATTGTCACAACAACCAAACTATAACTCTAGTAATTAATATTCATAATTTAGTGACAATGCTTTTGTGACTTCCTATTATAACTGTGGTAACTAATATTCATAATTTAGGACAATGCCTTTGTGATTAACTATCACTTCGTCATATATATGAGGTTTTTCATGACAAAACAATTGATTGACATTATAGTTTGGATTAACTGTGATGATTTAATTTTTTTCACTAAAACAATGGTAATTGTGACAATTTAGTATCTTTCACAATTAAATTGTCCCTACTAATATATTAATAGTGTCAATTTTTCGTTTATCACTAAGTTATGTCACTAAAAGCATATACATTTGGCATCATAGTAATTTTGGCAGGAGTGAATTGTAATTATAACAAAACATGTATTAGTAATGAATAGTTCCTATTTTATGTGACAAAATATAGTTGGGTCACTAATATTGTTTTTACTATGACGAAACAGTTTACCGTCACATAATATTTTACTTTTTGCAACGAAAACTTTTGTCAATAAAAATTTAATTAGTTAGTGTCTACTTAATATTGTGACAACAACCAACTATCACTATGGTCATTACTATTCGTAATTTTTATGACAAGAAAATTTGTTGTCACTTAATCATCAACTTTTTGTTACAAAAGTTATTGTAAATATAAATATAACAAATTAATGATAACTATTTCTTGTTATAATAACATATTAAAATTAACCACTCTAAAGATTAATTTTGTAATTATTGTACAAATTTTAGGGACTAGAAATTACTTGTCATGATTTTTTCTTTAATATTATTATTCACAAACAAATTTAAATATTTTCTTTTAAAATATTCAAACTACATATATTGATAATCCAAAAGTAATGGTTTACATATCAATAGATATTTTCTAAACAAAACTTTGAAATAGATATTTATTTAAAATTTTCTATCAAATTTTTTTCTAAAATCAATTATTTTTATTAGAAGGATAAAAACTAATTTTTGTAACTATCCCGCTAAGATAATAGTTTATGATAGAAAACAAATTACTCTCATATTGATCAAGCAAAATTTTCATTAATCATTTACAAGTCATGGCTCACTTTCTTACAAGACTTAATATAACCTCTGATCCCAACTAATTGTTCTTTTAATCTTATGATTCTCCCACCTTTCAAATGCTTATGATCATGCAAACAAATAATATGGTTCTTCATTTCATGAAACAATCTAGCATAAGTTTAAGTTAGATCATTGAATCATCCTAAAATGGCTGAATTATTAGGAGTACTAAACTTCTTTCTATTTATCTATAAAAAAAAAAGAAGACATATGTCAAAAATAAAAAAAATCTTACATATAAGATTAAATTTACTCAAGGCATATTGAGCATAGCTAATAAATATAAATCTTCTCATTAACATATTTATTAACTTATAACGAGATTATTGCACCTAATAAATGAAGCAACATTATGATATTTTGAAACCTTGTGATATATGATAATTGGCTTTGAAACAAAATATAACACATGGAACTAACTTTTTTTTTTCCGTTGTACATTGTTAACCTATTAATCATACTGTACATGAAAATTCAAATCACAAAAATTATATATTTACACATAATTATTTTCTCTGATTTGGATAATTAAATATAGCAAGTGACATATGTGATGAATTGTAAATATTGTATATATGAAACTATGTAAAATTGTCCAATTTTACTTTTTCAAACAAAATATAAGAGCATTAATAGACCTAATTAATTAACACCTAATTAAGTATTCAAAATCCAATACAATCCAATTCTATAATAAGACTAGCATATCAAATACAAATCAGGATTCATTCATCCAATTAAATGTTATGATAAAATAGAAATTCATGTAAATAAGATTCAATCATTCAATTGAATGTTATAACAAAATTAGACGTAATATTAAAAGTTCATGCAAATCACATTCAATCAATTTGAATGCTATAATACAATTAGGTGCAATATGCTAATATTAGCAATTTTATAAACTATACCAAACAAGGAAAAACTCACTCCATCGTTTATTAAAGTTAATAGGGTAATTTATATGTTATAATAAAATCACCAGAGCTCAGGACCATTGGAGCTGGAGATTGGAGAGTGGCTAGTGAAGCATTAGAGACTAGCAATGGTGAGTGTACTAATGACAAATTGTGCCATACAAGTGAGTGATGAGAAATTTGTGTCTTTGTGATGAGAAGTTTGTGTCTTTGTGACAAGGAGCTACTGTGTGGATGGATGACGAAAGATGATGATGGAGAGCAAGTGAGTGTACTACTAGAGCTAGACTGCTAGAGTGAGTAAGACATTGAGAAACTGCAGGAGCTGGAGCAACAATGTTAGTTCAAGAGAAAAGTGGGAGGAGCAACAACTTGCTAGGGTTAGGTAGGTTATACAGCTGAAGGTTTTTTTGAATTTAGTTTTATTTTTTCTATTTTACATTGGGTTCAGTTTTTAAAGTACTATTATTTGTACTAGTACGTTACCAATCAATACGATACAATATTCTGAAATCCAGTATCAAAGCATACAAAATAAACCTTAACATTTTCAAAACGTTTGAAATGAACCCTAAGTAGAGAAAAAACTAATTGAGGTTAAATTTTCATCTATTAAATGTCACATCATCTTTGAAGTAGTATATACTTTTGACTTTTTAATTAATAAATAGGACCTACTGCCATGTGTATGCACATGGCAATGTGAGATTTATTTTTATCAATTATTTATAATTATTTTTTAATGAATACTAGTCCAACATACCTAAACATTTACCTTAATGTTCTCTTGAATAATAATAATAATAATAATAATTTATCAAAGCCCATATGCTCATCTTCAGCGATCACCATGGAAGACAAGTTTTTCTATAAAGGGCAAACATAGTTGATATTAGAGAAGAGAAAGATATGATGGACGATGAGGAAGATGAGTTTGATGGGTTCCTAAATATGGTTATGACTGATCATTTCTTTATTGGGTTAGGAAGCCAATCACTAAAGATTGATTCTCTAGTCATTTGACACCAAATTTAAGTTATCTTTGACTTGTCAATAATGCCATGACAGATGCGGCAATATATAAGATTAACCAACAACCATATGTATTTTTTGAAAAATTTTAAATTGTTTAATTAAGAGGGTATTTAGTTATACCAATTATGATCACAGTTAACACCTTGATTGATGGCATATAGGAGAGTTAATAGTGTAGTTGATATCTTTGGTGAGATGTATGCAATGGAAAGGTTTGAAGGGTAATATTGTTGGTTATATTATCTTGATTAATGCATTTTGCAATGTTAAAAATATCAATAGGCGATGGAAATTGTCAACCAAGTGTTAAGTGGTGGATTCATTCCAGATGCAATTATGACGTATACTTTAAGGTCTAGTTTTAACTAAACTGGAAAAGTACTTGTGGCTGTCGATCCTTTCCAAGTAAGCTCTCCCTCATTCTTTTATAAATCCACTAGTAGAACAAAAGATTGTTTTACAGTTATTTCCACTATAATTGAAGCAAGAACGATAATAGACACATAAGGAATTGATAGTGTCATAGAGTTAATTAATTGTAAAATGAGAAAACATCTAGAATATCTCAAGTTATTTGGGTCTCCATATGGGATTGTCTTAAGAAATAGAATGTTAATCCTGTGAATTTCCATCCACTAAAATACTAACTACTATACCTAGCTGCAACAACCCTAATCTTGGACCGTGATTGGCGTTAAAGAAGTAGTAAATTCAAGATTTATTGGACCCTTACCAAGCCTAAAAAGTCATCAAATCCCTATATCTATAATAAAGATGAGATTTCAAAATGATCAAACTCATAATTATAACAATCAAACAGTTCTAACAATATGCAATCCTCAATGCGCTACAACGTTGAGATAGTTAATACAAGGAAAATCCAATCTATATAAGACTATTGTGGCTCTAAAGTGAAAGGTCACCAACAAACATACATTGAATTGCTAGAAAGGAAGAAGACCGATAAGTACCTTATTAGAAGAGATCGAAAAAGAAGATCCTGAAAAATAGTTGAGGGGATTCAAATCTCATTGAGTGAGTTAATACTATGGTTATGTATGCACTCCTAAGGATTTCAAATGATACATATATGTATATATTTATAATTTATTACATCCATAACTGCAATTTCATAACATAATGATTTTGTTCATAGACATGCATATGCATTTCCTATATCAATATCATGTCATATAATCATTACAATCACAAGTCACAAATAATAGTAGAGGACTGACAAATGACCCTATGACATGCCCCTTGCCTATAGAGTATAGCCATAGAGGCTCTCTTGTTCCATCCAAAGAATTGGCTCATTGTTCACATAGCCTAATGACGCCCACCAAGTAGCTCATACTATAATAATCCTTCACATCATCACATATCAAGACAAGAATAACATCGCACAATAAAAATATATGTACATGTGTCAATACATATGTATGAGTATAATATGTAACATCCCATTATCCAATCCTAGAATATTGTATATGAGGGATAATACCGCAGAGTTAAGAAGTGCATATCATGCTCATGCATCACTTAGCACACATACGATTAAAGTATTTTGTGATGCTACATGTTGTTAAATATGAATTATGTGATTGTATGAATTATTGTGATATGTGTTATGAGTGAATAATCAAGGATGATTACCCCATTGAGTTCGCAAAACTCATCAAAATTGTAACGTTGACTTTTCAAATTTGAGAGTGATGACTTAGCTTCTAAGGCAGCTTAAAAGAGATTTAGTTCAACTTTTGGAATGAAGATATGGCTCAAAGGTCGGTCAGCTTAGATTGAAGGACTTAGATAAATTTTTAGATAATTCCTTATGCATGTAGCATATTTTGTAACAAAGCTGTGAACTCCAATAGGTCAATATTGTATAAACATGGATGTTGTAGTGATGCTATATTGTAAATCATGGTTTATGAACTAAAATGAGGAAATTTTTTTGGGGTTTTAGACATTGTGATATTTAGGATTTTAATTTTATGATGCCATGAGATATGTGAAAGTGATACAGTGGCGTGCCATTTCCATCGAACATGTGCATGAACATTCGTAGGGCATATGTGTATTTGTCAGATGGGGGTGGAGTGCCACATAATGTGTGCATATGATAATGATGGTGATTTCCATGATGAATATAAGAATGAATTCTAACGCATGCTCATAACCATAAATATTAACTCACAGGTAGAATGTGCTCCTTCGAGCCAAACCTAGAAACTCAAAGTAGAGGGTTTTGCTCCTGATTGATCTATAGAAAATAAAAAATAGGAATGATCTTTAGGATTTAAAACCTAAACAGATTTTAGATACCTCAAAAATAAGACCATAACTTAATACTAAGGAGCTCTATTTTCTATTTTAAAATGGTCATATTTACAAAGAGCCTATTGAAAATTAGGTAGAGTTTTCCGTGTAAAACAAAATATTTACAAAGAGCCTATTGAAAATTAGGTAGAGTTTTCCGTGTAAAACAAACACCCCTATTTTGAATGAAGGGTCATTCCTGCAATGAAAATACACTTCTATATCCACCAGTACCATAACTTAATTTGGGCTTCCACATTAAATGTCAATGCTCAATTGAGTTCACATTTACATCACAAAAGTCATAATAAATCTAATTAATAATTCAAGTATACCAATTTCTAGCCCTAATACCCTTATTTATTCTTAGTACATCTTGATAGTCTCAATTCAAATCAAGAACAACTCAATTTTATCAATTTCATGCATTCCTATAAGAACATAATCCTTTCCAAATTTTTATCTCACAAACTATGAAGAATTTCATTATGTCACTTTTATAGAAATTAATCCACAAAATATTCGGAAATTTTTAAAATTATATTTAGTCATTTTTAGGTTGTTTGAAAAATCACCATGTCACTGAAGTGTGGGGTACAGGCATTGTCATTGGAGAGGTGGTGATCCTCACCACTCACCCAAAAATGATGATCTCACTTCCAAAAACCTAATGGCACTAGTCTTGCATTGAAACTCCTCCTAGTTTGCGAGAATCGAAGGATTGAAGCTCAAAGGTAATCTATTTCCTTTCACCAATAAAATGGGTCAATTGGTGTCGAGTTTCACTCCTTTCCTACATTTTTAAGGTCGTTAGATATGATAGTGGTGTTAGTTTCTCCCAAGAATGACTAGAAATAAGAGATTGGTGACTTACATAAATGAACCAAAATTTCTAGTCATGATTCCTCCAAATCTAGGTCGTTTTTTATGAAATAAGTTTAGGAGTTTAGTAGATCATCCAAAGAGCTTTTTGTAGAGCCCTAGATCACTAAAAATGGTGGTCGAGTGGTAAAGTTAAGAGTGTTAGAAGTTGGGAATTAATAGTAATCTATAGAGAAAATAGTTTAAGAGAGAAATAAACTTAAGTTATCTTAAGCTTAACATATACTTTTATAGGCTTTTCTCCTTATTGGTCTATTATGACTAATTTAACAAAAATTTAGGTCATTACACTAGCTTCTCATGTTCATCATCAACACCCTCAGTAGCTCAACTTTAGTTTTGGCCATGGTCATAAGTTGGAGATGACTTAACTATTGAACCACCTCTTATGTAAAAGTTGTCAATCAAAGGAAAACTTCTCTGTGGAGAATAAGCCAATAAACCACATCACGCTTAAATGCCTCCTACGAGCAACATTTGTAAGCTTAACGTGGGCATCAAATATGAAGGAGTCGCAGATGTGAAAGGTGAAATAGAGCATTATTTTTTAGATAATTAAAATTGATTTAGTTATAATTAGTTAATATTATTTAGGTTTTAGTATATAATTAGAATACTTAAAAAAAATTAAAATATTACATAAAATTGGACCGCCACACTATCATGTGGCATACATATGCCACTTAACGAATGAAAACTTATCCTTGTTTAATTTTCAATCTACTTAGGGTGTATTTTAAAAGTTTTGAAAATATTAAAGTTTATATTGTACACTCTGAAACATTAAAGTTCATCTTGTATTTTAGTGAAAATATTATTGATGTGAGCTCAAGAGAGAGTTGAAAGTCAAGTCAACTGTCAGATGACCCTTTGACCATACCAAAAGGATCGATTACTCATGCTAATGTTAAGAGGCTTAGAGAAGATGTTGGTGGACTTATATGCACCCTGGTTGATGAAGAAAAGCCTTTAGAGATCAAGTCACAATCAATAACATCAAGGCAATAAAGCTATTCACGTGTTCTGACTTCGGCAAAATTCTGGCATTGATTCAGACCGAACCAGCTCAACTGATCAACATGAAAGTTGTAGATTACATCTTATCTTTCCAACAGTATAAGATTTGCCGTAATTGGAGGTCCGTAGCTCAAGATATGCTTGATTTACTAAAGTATGTTCTGCCAGAGAATTGTTACGACTTCTTAATGGACTTTTCAATTTTTCTAGTTAGGTTTTCATTTTTAGGCCCACTTTTTGAGACTTAAAAAGGTGGTTTTTTGCACTTCCTAGGGAGACGAGGTTAAGAATAATTTATAGGTCACTTGGTGAGGGGTTCAATCTTGAAAATCTTTATAAACCGATTTTACAAACTTATCAAGTGATTAGTTAGAATTGCTTGTGGCGTTTTTTTGATATTTTTGCGTGTTTTGGTTTTTGATTGCATTGTTAATCTTGGGTCAAGACATTGAAGGATCTTCCGATAACTTTGATTTCTTGGTTTGGGGTTTTGATCCAATCGATCAAGGGTCCTAATCGAGTTGATTCTAGGGGTTCCGCTTCATTTGGTATCAGAGCTTTGGCTTGATTTCAAGTTCCTATCCATTGTTCTTATCATCTTCACTTGTTTTTCTTGTTTCTTCGCTATTTCAAATTTCAATTTACTTTTGTCCTTGTTTCCCTTCTACTGTTTATTTCACTCCGTGTTTTATCGTTATCATTCCATTGCCGTTTGTTAACATCATCTTTTTTGTTCTTGTTTCGTAATTTTATTTCAATTCATACTTCGTGTTATGTTTGCAGTTAGTTTTTGTTAAGATTGTTCTTGTGAAAAATACCCAAAAAAAAGAAAATTTTGAAAAAAATAAAAAAGTATAGAAAAACCAAAAAAATTTGAAGTGTTGATTCGTTAATCGTAATTTGCTGAGATTGTGGATAGTTCATCTTGAAGTGTTGTTTGTTGGAATTTGTGAAGTTTGGTGATTGATAGAAAAATCGTGTGGGTTGTTAGAAGTCATATTGCGTTATTGCTCGAATTGAAATTGAATTTCTCAAAACTTGAACAATAAAAATTTTGAAAAGCTAATTCCTATTACAAAATTTCTCCTTCGATCTTTTGAATTTCTTTGGTTCTTGACCTGTAAGTGTTACTTTTCATTGCTCTCTTATTGCTTCCTTTTGATTTCTTCAGTTTTTCTTTTGTAAGGGTGTCACTTTCAATCTGATTGTCCTTGATTTGTTTGGAATTTTTGGTTGGGAAAGAATCAAGAGTGGTAAAAGGTAAGAGTGATTTACATCAAAAGAAATGGCAAAAAAAATACGACTGAATCATCACCTATTCGAGTGAAACACGTAAAGGAGTGAGTGAGGTTTATTTTTAACTAACATTGTTACACTTGTTTTTCTTGTTACTTTGTAATGTCTAAGGCAAGAGACGAAAGGGATTCAGAAGACCTAGCCATAACTT
>JAOSBN010000008.1:40835491-40850733 GCA_027563595.1 Erythroxylum suave
AGCAAGTTTTCAAGAATTGCCATTTGGGCAACATGTTTTATGTTATATTATGCATTGAAAAATGTATGATCATGTTATGTCATTGAATTGTTTCATGGCATTTTGTATAAAGAAAAACATGAGAATATGAAAATGTGATTGAATTGAGCATGAAAGTTGATTGTGTTTGGGTGAGACTGGAACCGTTCTGTTCATCACGTGCACATTGACAAGAGCCTTGTCCCGGCTGCCCACTTGTGGCCCACGAGATCCGAAAAGTAGACTCGTTTCATTCACGGAGTAAACTTCGGTTCCTCTGTTTTGTTCACGGAACCCTCGAGCCATTTGTTGCATATGCATTCATGGTAATTTGATAACTTTGATGCATACATGACTTATAATCGCTCATGAATAGTTTGAAAGTGAGAAATTTGAGAAATAAGTATTTGATGAGTTTTTATGCAAAATTACTATGGTTTCTAAAATGTATAAAGCAATGAGTTTTGAAAAATAGTTTTTGCTTGTTTATCGATTATAAACTTGTTACCCACGAGCTTTCAAGCTCACCCCTTCCTGTCCCACCTCTAGGTGATGAGCAAGAGATGGAGTGAAAGAGAGTCAAGGCATCACTCCAAGTTTGCTTATGTTGTAATTTGAGTTAATTATTGGAAAACATAAGGCTTTAGTCACATAATTAAGAATTTGTAGTTCATGTATCTTTTTGTATTTAGGCATCTTGAGATATTGAAAGTTTGTAAAAACTCTTATATTTTGATGATTAATGAAGTATGTTTGTGTTTTGCTGATGAGATGGCAAATTTATTCACATTCTGTGGTATCAAAGCAAGGAGAGGCAATCGGTGATAGTTAAGGAGATAGCATTGGTTTACGCTCACGTTATATGGTTCCGATTAAGAGTTGGGTTCCGGAAACGGTGCCCAACAGGTTTAATACTAATACTTATAGTCCTTATAGGATCAACTCGTACTTGTCAGTACTAGCTACTACTACACTGTGCACTTATAGATAAAACTTATAATAGCGTATATATACATACAATCAATTGGCCACCTAAATAATGATGATTTGATATCATTTTTCAAGAGAGCAAAGTTATAATTTCAAGAACTGATAACATTCAGTTAATAGAAAGTTTATTAAATTTTAATTTTTTACCTAATAAAGTGCTTTAACATTTTAAATTTAACTGTATTGATTTTTTGGTAGTGAAACAATGTTGAGTAAAGTTTAGCATAGAATGTATTGTTAGATAGAAATCATTAGTAGACAACTAAGATTTATATCTTCATTCAATAATAGAAAGCATAAGTACATTCATACCAATCACGCAAAAATTTTACAAGCATATTGAATATGAACATTGAAATAAAACTTGAAATAAACCATGCAATTATGTTAAATAACATCAACCTCAACTCTTTGTTTCTCTCTTATCAACATCTTAATGTCTTGCTTTATAATTTTTAATTGATCATCATGTTCCTTTGTTTCATATGTTCCTCCTTCTTCAGTGTAGGCATGTCTTTCCTTAACTTTTGATTTAGCTAGACAACTCTCTCGATAAATTACTCATCATGCCATTAAAAAAAATTACAATTATCAATGAGGTAATTGAAACATCCCAAAATCTTCTGCCCATATTACTATCACTTAATAATGTCCCTAAAGAAACATATAGTCCACAAAAATAAAACACTTTATTAACTTTATTATAATTAGATCTACTAGATGTTGAGAATTCTATATGTGAAATTAGAATCATAGTTCCATGACGTTATGTTCAACAAAAAATATGATTATTTCAAAGATAACACAAAATGACCATTTCAAGAACATGCATAAAAGTTGTAAGATTGCATTTTGTTTAATATATTAAGATACATCAGGTCCTATAAATCTATTAAATACTTCATAAAAAGAACTTGGTAACTTGAGAAAAGAAACCAAATAATATTAAAAAATTATTAATCCTAATGTTTTCATCTTCTACAAAAGGTTTATATACAACACCGACATATTTACAAAAACAATACATGGAAAAAACTTTGTAGTGAAAAATAAAATAAGAGTTTCTTTAATGGTTTCTTAGTAACTAACAATCTAAAATTCAAAAAAGGAAAGGATAAAGTTCATATCCGAAGATATGTAGAACTTACACATGAACAATGTTGAGTGAAGAAAGAAAAAAGAGCATAACAAACAAAATACAACACAAAGTCATTTATAGAATTGATTTGGGACTTTTAAAGGGAGGATGCAAGTAGGAATACAATGTAACATTTCCAATTTCATCCTTTTTACTAAAAGATATAAAAAATTTTCCTTTTATGATTTGCAATTAGTATGCTTGACAAAGAGTTCACATTTAGATGCTCTTTTTAGCTTATCTACAATTTATTCTTAGCTTAACTTATGTTGTTCTTTTTATTGTTTTCTATACTTTTTGTTCATGGATGATGGATACAATAAATGATGACAAGTAAAAACTATGTTTTTATTTGAATTATAATGATACAGGTGATAAGTAGTGATTTAGTCATATTTTTAAACTTTTATTTAATATATTTATTTGAGTATTTTTATTGATTTTGGTACTTAGGTTGTTTATATTTTGTTTGTAGGTCTAATTCACTCAATTGGAACAAAAAGAAATAAAATTTAACAAGTTTGGAGCTTAGGAGAGTCATTTCTTGTGAAACACGTCCGTGTTGATTGCAAACACACTCGTGTTAATTTGTGAAAAGGCCATATTGATAGCACATATCTATGTCCGTGGATGTGTTAGCTCTGGATAATGTTACCTGTTAAGTTGAAGAAAATGGTCATCAACATGCTTTTATTGACACCTATGTTACTCACTATAACTAAATTTCAAGTTAGAAAAGATAAGATTTGAGTTGCAGAAAAAGAGGGAGCAAAAAACTAGAACAATTGAAGGAAAGAGAAACAATTAAGGAAACCAAATTGAAGTTGATTTTCACCAATCTAAAGTAAAGTTTTTGGATATTTTCAGGATTCCAAACATGTTTTCTTGGATTTCTAGCTTTTTCTTTAATTTTGGTGTTTTATTTTATATTATCATCAGATAAATACCTTCTGGTACCTAGATTAAATGAAACTCGATATGGATCTTACAACGACTTTATTTCAATTTAATTTATTCTTTGATTTTATTGAGATTGAATTATGTTTTTATATTTATTCGTGAATTAATATTGTCGGCATATTACTTCATGTGTGGTTTCGTGCAGTTAAGATAGAGAAATCCTTTTCATGAATAAATCTAGCATAATTGGAAAATTTTACATGTAAACCTAAAGATAGGTCATCATAAATCTTTTGGATTAGAGTCAAACATAATAGTGAACTTTATAAATCGATTGGTTACTTCTAGGGACTATAATTAGAAATATTTTTCAATTTATCAACATAAGATTAGGTGTAGATAGTCTTAAGCAAGACATTGCATAATTAAGGAATTCACAGTCTAACGAACTTAAGAATAAATTAATTAGTGAAATCATGAATACATGATAAGTCCTAGGGGGATTCGAATTCTAGGTATAATTTGTTTCATTTGTTGATTTTTCACACTTTTTCTATTCTAATCTTTTAATTATGTTTTCACACTTTTGCTATTCTGATCTTTTAATCATGTTTACTTATCTTTTGTTTTTTTTTTTAACTTTAAACATAAATTATCACCTTCACCTTAATTGTTGGTTAGAAAATAAGAAAAGAGTATTACTAGTACTTATAGTCTCTATTAGATCAATATCTAGTATGTTGAGCCTGTATTCTGTAACTGTTAGTGCTCTTCACTTAGATAGTCTATAGATTAAAGGAGTTTAGTTATATGCATAACATATGAGAGTCCACCAAGTTTGTTGCATCATTTTTAGGGACTTTGATATTAGGAAAGCTTAACTATTATTAATATAACCATTTATTTTTGTGTGTTTATTTTATTTCTTTTGACATCTTAGTTTTGATTATTAATATTCCATTTTCTTATTATTTTTGTAGGATTAGGATTTGTTTATGACTTGAAGCTATCTGCAGGAACTAATTAGGGGATATCCTAAAATTGAAAGAATAGCTTTGCAAAACCTCAAAACTAGACTTACATAAAAGGAAGAAGAGTGGGAGCAAGAGTTTGAGAATAAACAAAACAAAATAATAGTAAAACAAATAAAATATACAAATATACAAATAATAAAAGAAACACAAGAAAAAAATTTAATAAAACATCCAGACTGGCTCTAAAACTGTCAATCTCTCAGTGAGTTTGGTATGTTAGTCATTGGAGGATCCTTGGGTCTTCGAGCATCGTATTGCCATAGACCCAATGATGATGCAGCCATCATAAATGGTGGAGGTAACATAGACATCATGATATGTCGTACCATCTGCAATATGACCTTCTCCATCCATCTATCAAAGGCCTATAATCTATATATCCACTTGGACAAATCTAGCTGGTTCACCCAAATAGTGTGTTGACTCCCAAGATCTACCTCATA
Source organism: Erythroxylum suave (assembly GCA_027563595.1). Classification (NCBI taxonomy): domain Eukaryota; kingdom Viridiplantae; phylum Streptophyta; class Magnoliopsida; order Malpighiales; family Erythroxylaceae; genus Erythroxylum; species Erythroxylum suave. Next base: position 40,840,015 of record JAOSBN010000008.1, read on the forward strand.
TACTTCTCTATTCGAGCAATCTTTATCTATTCCTAGTGTCTAGATGGTGTCAACATTCTAGGTGATCCTGCACTAGCCGAAAATTCTAAATTCCCCTTATGTTTCACTCCTCCTATTTATGATGATGGTGGGTCCTGTCTTGGTGGTTGCTCTACTATATTAGGATGATTCCTATATGTTCCTAAGGCTACCTGCTCATTTGAACAGTCAGTAGATATCTCTTGTCAGTCTCTATCTCCTATGTATACTTTGCATATCATCTAAGTGGAGGGCATCTATAATATCGAGCAGCCTCATTGATGGTAGCCTCCTGAAGACTCCCATCTTCTTTGTAAATTGCATTAGATAAGGCTCAATACATAGCATTCCTATCTTTCCTCCCCTCACTTCGATGCCAAAAAATTAGGCTAACCGTGCCTCAAGTATATGAACATCCTCTCGCTCATACTCCATAGATAGAAAACAATCAAGTTCCCAACAACTCTGAAACTATCACCTCACCCACTCAGTGTATAACTAAGAAGCCATAGATAAACTTGAGTGCAAAATATCGTAGAGTGGATGCCTTAGGTTTACTCTGGTCGAAGGTATCTTCCTCATTGATGATGCACCAAAAATGACTAGTTTACATCCCATACAAGAAATCTATCTCGAGACTCTTATACTCTTATGTGTCCATAAAGTCTCAATCATAGAGGCCTATCATCATAGAGAAGTTCATGTAGCTCATCCTCATCCTCTCTAAGTATCCTGAACTAGATAATGCTTGGCTGGTCCCAATTATGGGGTCCATTTTCCACGAATAAGGTGGAGCACATCTGAAGCATAAGCTCACAGTATGTGGGCTCCATGATCTCGAAGAACCAAGACCAAGCTCCAACACTAGTCAACTCTTGAACTTACTAAGCCAAGCCAGTTTGCTCTAACACCTCTGAATCGATACATTTGTCGATCCTAAATCTTTTATCCTCAAAATTTTAGAATAACTCCTTGTGGGACATAGCATTTAAGAGTAACATCTCATATCACTATGGCAAAAATGTTGCAGACAGTTGTACTAGTGATGAGCTAGCTCCACTCAAGTCTCTAGATGGCCCCTCTCCTCCCAGTCTCTTCCTTGATACATCCTTTGCTCTTTGTTTTTGTGTGACTTATGCTTTTCTTATCATTATACCTAAAAATTAATAAATTGTGAGAAAATAACAAATATAAATCTAAATAAATTACTTTTTCTCACATTTAATTCTCACTAAATTATACAATTACAAAAAACACATAATAAAAAATCAACTAAAAATGTAATAAACTAAATAATTAGATAATTAAACTAATAACAAAAATAAAAATGCAATTAACTAATAAAATTAATATAAATAAGCAATTACTAATGCAATTCCTAAAATTAAAAATTCAGTTACACAGTTTAACAAAGAAACCTATGCTAAACATAATTAAAACTTAAAACAAAAAATACTAAATTAGAGTGAAATTAAACTAGGAAATACTATCTAATTACTAGACAAAAAACAACAAATTAAACCTAATATAATAAAAGCATCACAATTTATCACATAGTGAGCAAAATTCACATACCCAGATCAAGTTTCATCTAATTCTCATTCAATTTATCAAATTAATCTAGTAATTCATATGGAAAAGAACAAAATTGAAATTGTAATTGAAAATCAAGAACAAAATAAGCAGAAATTATCCTCAGATGCAACAATTGCATAACCCTTGCTATTTGGGAATGAAAATCCCTAAAATTTGTAAAATTACTAAAATTTCCAAGTTAATTCATATAGAATCCTAGAAAAACTTACTTGGATGTTGTAAAATCACTCAAAAAATTTTGTTGGGCTAAGCTGAAGAAGGAGGAGGCACAATGGATGGGTGGTGGAAAAGGGAGAGAAAAATGGCATAAAAGAAAGGAAATATGGTTTTAAAAGTGTGCCATGGACTTACACGGTCACTTGTATTACAAAAATAATTGTTAGGCTAGGTTGAAGAAGGGAGAGGCACAACAAATGCGTGACGAAAGAGGGAAAGAAAAATGGTAGAAAAGAAAGGAAACAAGGGTTTTAAAAGTGTTTCTGGGACTTATACGGTCAGTTATATTACTGTATAATTGATCGTGTAAGTCACTATGAATGTGTGACTCCATACACATGCCTGTGACTTTTTATGAACTTAGATGGTCACATATATGGTCGTGTGTGTGACCATGTAAGTCATTGTGCATGTGCAAATTTTGAAATGGACATGTGTTATGGCACATTCCAGGGAAAAAAAGATACATGGGCATGTCCCATGCTTGTGTAACTCATTGTAAACACTTTTGAAAAATTTAAAACATTCCAGGATTGTACACGGATGTGTCTAGTGAACATGTAGGTCACTGTAATCATGTAAAATATTTTGAAATCAAAGTTGTGTATATGCGTATGTATATAGCCATGTACATGACGGTGTATATCAAAAAAATTTCATTTAGTCACAAGAGTTAAAAACATATACCAAAAATACAAAAAGTAGGTAGAATCAAATGAGATGCTCTATAACTAACATAAACACACAAAAATAATGAAATCCTAAACCAAAGCTTAAAAATAAAAAACAACAGTCAAATCAAAAAAACTATCATAATCCTTTGGTTGCCTCCCAAGTAGTGTTTTTGTTAACATCTTTAGCTCGTATACCTATTATATTGAAGGTGGATTATAGAGATTAAGTGTGTTATTTCTTATGTGGGTCCCTTAACCTCTAAGTAAGCTACTTGATTTTTTTTCTTGTGTTGTGTTTTCATCCTTCTTTCTACCTTGAACTAGAATCAGCTCCATCAACCTTTAGAGGGAGAGTCTTACAAAACATCCCAAACTGAGTCATCAAATATGTCACTAGTATTCTCATAATCAACAAAATTAAGTGAATAATTTATGATATCTGACATTTTAAATATGTCCTCTTTTGACTCAAACTCCAAGCGCTAGCTTTCCTGGACTAATATGAATAATTAACCTAGCAGTGGCTAAAAAAGGTTATCCTAAGGCCAGAGGTGCCTCTATATCTTCTTCTATGTCAAGAATCACAAAATCAACTAGGAAGATGAACCTATTAACCTTTACAAGTATATCCTCTATAATATCTCTAGGATGCTTCACTAATCTGTCTGCCAATTGTAAACTTATCTTAGTACGTTTTGGTTCACCTAATCCTAGTTTCCTAAACAAAGAATAAGGATTCTTATTAATGTCAACCCCTAGGTTGGCTAAATCCTATTAAATTTTTAGACTACTAATTTGACAAGGAATAGTAAAATTCCTTGGGTCTTTAAGCTTCTCTAGTAGCTTACTTTAAAGACTTGCTCAGCACCTTCAACTTAGCATTTATAAGGCCCCAACATATGCCCTAGAAGTATTATGGTATGTCTAGGGTGTATTAAGAAGTGAACATAAGGAATTAAGAGCATCTAAGCATAACAAGAGACATAATGGTACTTACTGTAACAGACATGGTAAAAGTGTAATTTGTTCATTTCGGCATGAACATATATAGTTAGATATGAAATATGGATGAGAATGAAATTAATTGATGATATTATAGGCCGATGTGGAAATTAAAGGAAGGAGTAATGTGCAATTTTCCTAAAGTTAACACATGGACCAATTGAATTAAAGCATGTGTGATCAATAAGAATAAAGCGTATGTGTCCAATAGGAATTAAGCATGTATAAGAGTCTTTAAAGTGCAGGTAATGGGCATATGGAGAGGAGAGCGGGATGGAATTTTAGGATTTGAATTCCATATTTTTCCTCTATCATTTTCACTCCACTTCATCTTCTTCATCCCATCATTTTGCATGTAAGGAATCAAGCTAATCTAAGGTGGAAATCAAGGTAAAAGTTAGTGGTTTTCTCTTCATCTTTATTTTTTTTACTTTTCTTAAGAAGAATTGTAATTATAAGGCTGGAATTGGGATTGAGATACGTATTTATGGTGTTTCTAGTTGGTGAGTCACGCAAAGTCAATGAGGAAAGGAAGGCAACGCATTCGAAGAACAACTTGGCCAATATTAAGGTTTGGGACTACACTTAATTTGATTTCTCTTTGTGCGTATCTTTGAATTGATTAAAAGACTCATTTGGATATGGTATGGTTACATGGAATCGGTTGAATATGACAAGCGAGTATCATTTAGAGGAATTCTGTCATAGATTTGTTTGAATTAGTCACAGTGTTTAGATCATAACTTAGCATACAAACCTCTAAATTGGGTGATTTCAGTTTCATATGAAACCTAATACACAGGAATAGAAATATATAGAATATACACTAACTTAGTTTTGGCTTTATGACATTGGAAATTGAGATTGAAATTGGTGACTTGATGATGCCCCTATTTTGGAGCAACTTATGATGTTTAGTCTATATCTCATAATTTAAAAGTCCAAATCACTTTATTGTTTTTAGTGCTTTGGAAACTAAAGACGTAGGAAAACAAATGTACAGTGGACCTCAAAACCTAATTTGAACATTTTCTATTTCGGTAATTAGAGCTGTGAATAGCGAGTGTCTGTCACGATAGTGACATAGCATCTTGGTCTTCTATCACAATTGTGACATGGGTATCACAATTGTGACCCATTAAAGAACTCTTTTGTCATGACTGTGACACTCCAAACTAGATGGTGCCCTAAAGAAGGTTCTTTTGTCACGATCGTGACCTTGTTTCATTTTTGGTTTTTACCGTATCTTATCCAAACCTTTTTTAATATGTATGGAACTTTTCAAACACATAGAAATAAATGAAATAGGACTTACCACATATGAATTTGGTGATTAAACATTGGAATTTTAAAAGTGAGCATAATGTTTGCTATAGAAAATTTACACATACATAGATGATTTGTATGCATATTTATTGCTCATATGTGTGTAGTATGCACTTTAATACAAAGTTTATGCCTTTAAGTGAATATCATATGATGAATTATGAAATGGGCAAATGGTTGAAGGAAATGTTACAGTGCCTACTCTATTGTCTTGGTGGTAGATAGATAGGCATGCCTATAGGGTTACAATACAGTTACTACAGTTGATACCTATGATGTCTTCATTTCAAGATTATAGTGTCGCCATATTTCAATGCCTTTGGGTATCCATAGTTTTAATATCTTCAAATATCCACAACTCCCGTTATCTACACCCACAAAAATGTGCAGTCCTAATGGTTATAAATAAGAAATATAATATGACAACGTAAATAATTGGTATTGATGAACATTTACATTCGTATTGATAATTTGTATCAATGAGCATTGAACATTAATGTTTTGCTTATGAATGTGAATTTACAATATATGAATAACATATTGAAGCATGTTTGCATTATATACTTTGATTAAGTATGCCATCATTATTTATATGAGTTGTGATGTTTATGAATTTGCATGCTTGGTGGATGACTGCTGTGAGTGGTCATCCAAACTAAGTGTTTCCCACCAAGTTTTCAAGCTTAACACAGGCGTTAATTCGTGTAAGTTCAAGGATTAGGAGTGAGGTACAGGAAACATCGGCAAGCATAAAGACCAATCGCTAGGAGTAAAAATACCTTTGGATGGTGTTTTTTTTTTGTTAAAGACGATTGTAGATGTAATGAAGGACATTGTAATGTTTTCTTTTGGATTATCATGTAAATGTAAAGATGTAATACTACTTTTCAATGATAATAAAAAGTGATATGAAACTTTGTAATATGTATAAATATAGCATTGAATAGAAAAATATGTAATGATATTCCTTATGAATGAATAGAAATATATACCATAACTGCTTGTACGGGAATTAGGTTGCCATGTATGTGGGTGGTTGTAGGTTTCATATAAGGGATGTTATAGTGTCACTATCACTAACTCCTCCAACTTCCTCTTGTTCGTTAACAAATCCTTCAAAAATTTTGAATACTTCAGCATCTGCAAAGAGCCTCAACAAAGGGTAAGTTAATATGGAGTTGTTTAAATAGTTCAAGAGACTTACCAAATTGCTCATCCATTTGATCGTTATTCATTTTGGTAGGATAAGGGATGACAAGCTAAAATTCCTTGACTTTTTGAAAGCATCTTTCACCTTCAACTTTCTTTTGACTCTTAGTGTTAATCTCTTTCTTCTATTGGATTTTGATTTCCTCCTGTGTCTTTTTTCCACTCTTAAGGGTGATTTTCATTGCAAATTGTTTATGATTTGTCTCTATGGTACTAGGCAAACTCCCTTGTGGTCTTTCGAAGATTAACTTAGCAAGTTGGTCTATTTGAGTTCCTAAGTTATGTAAGAAGCCTCTTGATTCTTAGGTCTTAACCCTTTTTCCTGCATTGTAATTATTGATCATTAAACTATGAAAATTCCTATCTTATGTTAATATCTTTCTTAAGATTATTAATAACTAATCTTTGGTTGACTAACTGAAACCTCTGTCAAATTAAAACACCTAAGATTGCATTATTTGATTTGTGAATTTCTCTATTAGGTTTGACCCTAATCCAGAAGATTTATGTCAAGCTATCTATAGGTTTGTATACAAGTCCTTCTAATTATAGTAGATATATTTATACAAGAGCATTCACCTAATCTCAACCATATGAAATCAAACATCAAACTAATATCCTAGACATATGAATTCAAGAATAGAAATGCATAATCGAATCTTAATGATCAATCAATTAAATTACATTAAGTAAAGGATGAAATTATAGCATCCATCCCTACTTAGGGTTCATCCTACTTAGGCATTAAACAAACTTAGCTCCTAAACATAAAAAAATGAAACAAACATCAAAAGTTCATAAAAATAATAAAAAATAAAATAATCCATAGATATGTATACCCCCCCCCCCCCCTTTATTTAATGAAATCCCCTCAAATCCTTGATGAGAGATAGCTCTCTATCAAATCTCTCAAAATAATCTTTATGTTTTCATCACCCTAGCTTCAAGATCGTGTCTTTAACTCTAACTTTGGTTCTAACTTTTGACTGTATTCGCTTTTGTCTCATCTCCTCTTCATAATTGCCTTTACATTACAAAACTAGGTTTTAGATTATACATGATCAATGACATGCTTGTGTGAGTGACCCTTTATCTTGAAAACACTTCAATTTCACAACTTTACACATTTTTAGTTACTTATATGGGAAAAGAACACGACTGTTTATATTACTTAGACAGGCATGTATCTCCACATAGGCAAGAATAGTGTCTTTGAAGCTTTACACGTTTATAGTCTCTTATACATCTATATATATTATTTACACGAGCATGTATCTCTAATACAACTATAATCCCCCTATTTTATGCCACAATTTTCCCTCAAATTCCTCCCCTTTTAACCCATGAAGGTAACTTAGACCTGAAAATACACTTGAAACAAAATAAGTGTAAAAAATAATGTAAAAACCTCAAATAACATACAAAATACACTCAATATGGGCATAAAAACATAGTATAATAATTTTTTATCAAGAATACAGTGTAGGAGAACATCAGCTATTAATGAACGTATGAACCAGTGAGGTCCAAGGTGATGCAACTAGCATCTCCTACGATGACATATTTATACACGCTAATTAGCTATATGATCAGCGGGAAAGGAGACAACACCATAGTGGGAGTGAAGGCAGAAACGTTGTATCTCTACAATATGGTAGAGGAGATCCCCAACCACCTTGGGTACACCTTGGCCAGTATTTGAGGCATCAAGCCTATAACACTAAGGTGGGAATCATATATGTGGGGTCGTATGTGATCAGACTGATCTAGGGTGTAGGACTGCTAGAGCGACTATCTGGGATGACACTAGTAAGACAACCCCTCAAATCCTCTAGCCCATCAACCCTGTACCAACCCTATCCCAACTAATCCTATCTATCCATTTATGTGGCACCATTTGTCTCACTAGGACTTGATCCTCTGGCCCATCAACCCTATACCAACCTTGTCCCAACTAATCCTAGCCATCCCTTATAGAGGTAAATTTTGTTTTTGAGGTCTTCATGGAAGTTGTAGGCCTAGAAGCCCTCTTCAAAACGGTTTTTGAATGACCTTAATCCAATACTTGTAGTAAAAGTTATGTCCTTTTTACCAAGACAGGTCGGAGGACGAAAAGAGAGAAGAGGAAGTCGCGATCGCGACTCTGCGGAAATTTCGTGCAAGTCGCGATCGCGACAAAGTTATGGTCTTTTGACCATAACTTTGTCGTCCGACCTCCAAATGACCCGATTTTTAAAGCATTGGATTTCTAACGCATTAATCTATCACTCCACAAAAATTTATAGCTTTTGATATTAACTTGAAAAAGATTGATTGAATCAAAGTGAGGGGATCGGTTGGAAGTGTGAGTTCGATATTTTTACTAAACATGCTTCAGTATTTTGATGATACCTTAATCTGTAGAGCTCCAATTGTGATGATTCTTGTCTCTAAATAAACTAGAGACATAGAGCCACAAATTATCTGAAGAAATAAAATTTTAATTCGGTCTTTAAGACTTTCAATTTCTGAATGAAAGTTGAGTATAGTGTACTACTTCAGTATAACAACAGTCCGAAAATGTTTGGGTTATAACTTTTAGATTTCTGAACCAAATGAAATGATTTTGGTATCATTGGAAACTTAAGATAATGGGGAACAAATGTTCTGAAGAAGCCAAATTGAAATTCCAATTTGAGTTTTCCCAAAATTTATCCTAAAGTTGAAGAAATGAGTTTGCCCACGTTTTTATGATTCCGAATCTTGGGCTCCGGACACGGAGTCCAACAATTAGGGTTCAAATTAAATTTTGACAAAATGTTAAGACCTAATTTAATCTTTTTTTTCCAAGTTTAAACAAAAAAAAATTACAATATTGAATTTTTTTAATATTACCAAATATTCCTGTCTAACTTCAATTTTTGTTTAAACATTTGTGATGAAATTTGTCCTTTATACCAAGTATCCATTTATTAGATATGTTTTTAGCTCAATTCTACACACAAGTTTATAGTTATAAAATGTTTGTTAAGTAACACATAGCATAGACCTTCAGTGTCTAGATCATATATGAAAAGGTTAAAAACTAAAGAAATGCGGAATACCTGATTTTAGTTCCATCTCTACTTTCGCAGCAGTTTCTGTAACTAAAATGAGCTCCAATCTTCTAGGACCTTCATAGGAATTGTTAACCGACACGTGGTTAATATCTTTCTACAGTTTTCTTAACACATAAGCACTCTTAATAGGTTAAAGAGTTCGTATGCTTAAGAATGATATAAACAACTACAAGAAACATTAACCTTTATATATAGCTTCCATATTGGCCTTTCCTATCACAGGCTGGATATGGGTCCAGTCTACACTAATCGGGATCTATTTTTCTCCAAGACTTCGACCCATTTATTTAGATCATTTATTAGGTCACTTTATTACCTTTATCTAAATCAAATTACGTAACTTAACAGATAAGTTATTGAAAAAATCAAAAAATACAAATAATAGTTGTCCAACTTTATGGGAAATGACAAAATTGTCCAACATATTATTTGCATTTTTTGCAAGAAAATTATCTTTAGGTGAAATATTTCTAATTAACACATATGAAATAGTAATCTCTATGATTGATTTCAATAATGAATACGACAAACTGCATTTGTTGGATAGTCGAGGTTTCTAAACAACTAATCTAATCCCAAAGTACATGAACTGTTTCAGAAGTAATAATGTGATCATTGAAATGAGGTTTAAACATCGTTATCTTTTATATTAAAGGCCAAAGCCTTCTTCCATTGAACTGATTCCTTATATATATATATATATAACGAAACTAACAAACCACATCTGCAGATTTATGTAATATATCCTTTTCTTTAATTTAATGGTAAGATAGCTTCTCACCTATTCTTACATATTTTTGTTTATTTATTCTTTAGTAAAGGTAGAGGATCCACTTTGAGCTAAAAGTTTTTATTTTTATTATTTGTTATTATTTATTAGCGATAAAGAACCATGATCCAATTTAGCATCAAACAGAGGATAAATTGCCCTTTGCTTTTACTTGTTAGAAAATTTTGCTTAATGATTGATTTGGATAGGCACCCCAGATTGCTTGCTATCTTTAGCCTTGAGGCCTATTAATAAAACACAACCAAGTGCCTTCTTTATCGTTTGTCTGTCTTGCGCTACTCAGTGGAGGAAGGCTCTTGAGATCAGAAGACTTGGAGCCTGCTTAGTAGGAGTAGGCCCTACCTTCAAACATACTGGACTGAAAATGGGCGGAATCTCTTGACACCATTTTCTGCACGAGTTGGACAATTGCATTTGCAATCCCATTAACCATCAACCATTGGACCAAATAGAGCTTATACTCAAACCTCGACATAAAATCATTATTTGAGGAAAAAACATTCATTTCCTTATCATACTGCCTACCTACATTTGTCTTTATCCCTCTAAACAATATTTAACCCAAACAACATAAACAGAGGCAATCTAAAGAGGTAAACATTGTGTTAGCAAAGCCCTTTATTTTATCATCCATTTACAAGCGGGATAACGAGCGTACGTAACCCGCGAGAGACCCCATAAATATTACATGAAAATATCTTCCAAGAATTTCCAACTTTTTTTACATAATACATGGAAATGGATACACGAAAGTGAGAAAAAAAATTAATAGAAATCCTTCTCTAAAACC
>JAOSBN010000008.1:40862258-40873061 GCA_027563595.1 Erythroxylum suave
TTACAGTTTTATGATTAAGTAATAAGCCATTAATGTTTTCTTTCAAACTAAGAAAATTAAATGATTTCAATTACTTCGTAGATGTGAATTTGTTTGTTCTTGGTTGGGTTGCAAAAGTGTTATATGTTGCTGCATGATTTGGAAAAATGTTTCTTATTGAAAAAGTTGCAAATTTATGAAATCATGTTTTCGGATATGAAAAGCAAGTTTGCAAGAATTGCCATTTTAGGCAGTAAGTATTCAAGATCATGAGATACATGTTATGTCGATTTGGTTTGGTCCATTCTGTTGTCAAGCGCATTTAGACTAAAGGCTTCTCTTGCCTGCCTGTTAGTGGCATGGAGCTCCTTCATGGACTCCCGCATGTTTACGACTACGCAAAAACCAATAAGTGGGATTGTACTAGTTCATTTTGTTCACAACTTCATAGGACCATCATATGGAATTGTGATTGTTCGTTCTATTTATGGACCTTCCAAACCATTGTGATGTGCTTATGTGCTGTGAAATGTTAGTAAGTTTGATGCATGAATGATTCATATTTGTTTATGAATTGTTTTGATAAAGTGAAAATTTTGTGAAATAAGTATTTGATGATTTTCAAGCAAAATTGCTATAGTTTCTAAAGTGTAAAATGCAATGAGTTTTGCAAATGGTTTTGGCTTATTTCTTGACTATAATTTTGTTTCCCATGATCTTTAAGCTATCCCCCCTCCCAAATTCTGTCCCATTCAGGTGAAGAGCAAAAGCTTATATAAGTCAAGAAGTCTAGGCAAATCTCTACAGTCTACATATTTTGTTTTGTTTTGAAGTTGGCTTATGCAAAACAATGCTTTAGATGCATTTTGAACAATTCTAGTGTTTGTAAACTTTACAATTCGAATTATGATGTAAGTGGGCTCGAAATGCCCACTAAAGCATTGTAAAACTAATATTTGTTTGAAGATGAATGAAAATATGTATGTTCTGCTCATGATTATAATCACTGTTAAGTTTTCACGTTGCATATGATGATCAAATGAGTTTGAGGATTTGAGAAGCAGTTGGTGTTTATGTTCTGGTGTATTATGTTTTTGGAATTGAATGAATGGTGGTTGAAAGGATTTAAGTCTGCATTAAGTAAGGTAGATTGTTAGAAGGAAACATAGACTTAAGGAGAACATAGACGAAAGGAATCGTCTGTGATGACGTCAGCATATAGACGTAAAAGAGAACACAAACGAAAGGAATTGTCTGTGATGACGTTAGAAACAAACGCAAGGAAACACAAATGAAAGTAATCATCTATGATGATGTCTAAAATAGATGCAAGGAAACACAGACTCAAGGAGGACACAAACGAAAGGAATTGTCTGTAATGATGTCAGAAATAGACGCAAGAAAACACAGACTCAAGGAAATCACAGACAAAAGGAATCATTTGTGATGACATTAGAAATAGATGTAAGGAACACAGACGTAAGAAACATAGATGCAAGGAATACAGATGCAATAAACATAGACGCAAGGAAAACAGATGTAAGAAACATAGACGCAAGGAATACAGACGCAAGAAACATAGACGCAAGGAACACAGACCCAAGAAACATAGACGCAAGGAACACAGACGTAAGAAATATAGACGCTAGGAACACAGATGCAGGAAACACAGATGCAAGGTAACACAGATGAAAGGAATCATCTGTGATGACACGTCATAACACAGATGCAAAGAATCCTCTGTGATCCAAATGACAGGCATACGCAAATGAGAGGCAGACACCAGCGACAGGAAGATGCAAATGAGAGACAGATGCATATGAAAGGCAGACAATAGACTGCAGATGATAGACCACAGACGATAGAACACAGACAATAGGCAGACGCAAATGAAAGGCAGAAGATAGACTATAGATGATAGACCACAGATGATAGAACACAGACAATAGGTGATCAACATAGATGAAGAAAGTCAACTATAGACCATAGACCACAGACGATATAGCATAGACGATGGGTGGTCAACACAGATGAAGAAAGTCAACTACAAATGATAGAACCCAGAACATAGCCACAACTAGTCCATAAACCAAACACAGACCCTAAGTAAACACAGAAAATAGGCCAACCACAAACGATACAAAGAAAAGGTTAAATCAAAATGATTGAACAGTCACTTAGTTGGAATTAATCACATAATTCGATTATTAATGGGATTCAACAAGAGTTGGTTATCAAGGATCAAGAAGTAGATAAGGACTTAGGCTTTAACTACAAGTCAAGGGACAAAATATTAAGAAGAGGTCAAGATGAAATTCAAGTTTAAGGATTGTACTGGTGAGGGCACTCCACCTTTGTGGGATGTGCATCTAGATGTCACTTAGGACGTCGGACATGTGTCTCTCAAGGGCGGGTTCCCAACACTTATGGTATCAAAGCAACTGAAGGACCAAGTTTAAGAGTATCTGAAGCATGAATTAGGAAGGATGAGACATGAAGTGTACATGTATTGTTTTAAATGAACAACTTGCATTGTTTTGAATTGTGCTTCATGATTTGAAATTGCCTTATGTGATTTGAACTGTTTTGCACACTTTGAAACTGCTGTGCATGAACTAAAGATTTCTATTGGTTTTGTATTGAAGGAGTGAGTATGCCGCCTCAAAGAAGAACTCGAGGAGCTTTGACTCGAGCTAGCTCTCGCCAAGGGAGCACGGATGAGTCCTATATCCCATAAGATGCGGGGAAACATTCTGTTCCAAATCCTGAGGCACCTAGTGTGCAACATGGGGTGCCTCCACCAACCCCTCAGATGCCTCAAACACATCCCATGGATCCATGGTTCTTTCAGGCCTTTGCTCAGGCGTTCTCCTATGCCATGGGCCAAGGGTCTCAAGTTCTGATTCTAGCTCTAATGGAGAGGATTGGATAATATGATAAGCTTCACAAGTATGGAGCTGTAGACTTCAATGGGACTACAAATCCCGAGGATACTGAAGCATGGTTGAAGAGACGGTCCTAATCCAGATGAAGTGCTCAGATGAGGAGAAGTTAGACTATGCAGTCAGTTTGATGCAAGGGGATGCACTCCACTGGTGGGAATCAGTGCCCCACAGTTAGGTTATGCCTCCGGTATTGACATGGAGAGATTTTATGGAGGTGTTCAGGAAGAAATACCTCTCAAGAGTTCATATACAAGAGAAAGCCAGGGAGTTTCTAAACCTCACACAGAGGGATATGACTGTGAGTGAGTATGAGATGAAGTTCACCCAACTTTCCCAATATGTAACAAACATTGTGGTGAATGACGAAGATAAGTGCCGCAAGTTTGAGGGAGGTCTTCATTTGGGGATCAAGGAGAAAGTCTTGATCCATAATTTCTATGACTACCAGTAGTTGGTAGATGCTGCACTCCAGGATGAGAAGTTGGAGAATATAAAGAAAGAAGTAAGTAGGAAGAGGAAGAACAGGGAGGGAGATGAGTGCTCCAATGCCTAAGAGGAGTACGACAAGTTTCCATACATAGAGTGAGGTGGGGAGTAGTGCTCCTAGTAAGAACAAGTAAGCAAGGGCAGTGTCAGTGCAATCCTCAACAGCAGGAGGCAATAGCAGGGTGGAGAGGAGTAGGAACATAAACCCTCTATGTGAACATTGTGGGAACTTCCATAAGGGAGAGTGCTTCAAGTTTCTTGGAGCATGCTTTCGATGTGGGGAGAGGGGACATATGATCAGGGAATGTCCCCAAGGAACAAGGCAGGAAGGGTCACGATCACAAATCCCAAAGAGAGCAAAAATAGTGGGAACCAGGCCAGTCACTGAGGAGGGTAGTTCTGGAGCTGCAAAGAAGGCTATTCCTCTAGGCAGGCCAAGGGGTCAGGCTCAGGCTCAGGTTCAGGCAAGGGTGTTTGCTATGACTAGAGAGGAAGCTACAGCTGCACCTGAAATTGTCATGGGTATGACTCGGTTACTCAATTCTAAAGTATATGTTTTGATTGATTCTGGTTCCACCCATTCTTTTGTTTCTGCAAACATGACATTACATTATGTTGATTCGATGCCTTTGGATAACCCTTTGATTGTTAGTACTCCTTTAGGGAGGAATGTGATAATAAGTCAAGTATATAGAGGTTGTGAACTCTTCATCGATGGTTCTAGACTGGTAGTGGACCTCCTACCTCTAGACTTAAAGGGTTTGGATGTTATACTTGGAACGGATGTCATGGAGAAGTATCAAGCGAAGTTGGATTGTGGCCTTAAGGAAGTGGAGTTTGATCTAGGAAATGGTGAGAAAGTGATTTTTAGAGGGGACAGGAAAACACCAGCACTAAGAACTATTTCTGTTTTGCTAGCTCACAGGATGATGGGAAAGGGGTATGAAGCCTTCTTGGCACATGTGGTAGACACTGAGGTGAATGAAAGCAGGTTAAAGGATTTTTCAATTGTGAAGGAATTTCCTGATGTATTTCCAGGGGACTTACTTGGTTTGCCACCGATGAGGGAAATCGTGTTTGCCATTTACTTGATTTCCAGAACTGCACCCATTTCTATACCACCATATAGGATGGCTCCAGCTGAGCTGAAGGAGCTTAAGAAATAGTTGGAGAAGGGGTACATTAGACCAAGTTCTTCATCTTAGGGAGCACCGATTTTGTTTGTTAAGAAGAAGGATGGAACATGGAGCATGTGTATTGATTACCAGAGACTTATCAAGGTGACCATTAAGAATAAGTATCCTCTGCCTCGGATTGATGATCTGTTTGACCAACTATGAGGAGCTAGGGTGGTCTTTTCCAAGATTGATCTCAATTCAAGTTATCATTAGCTCAGAATCAAGGAGTCTGATGTAAGCAAGATAGCTTTTAGCACTCGGTATGGGCATTACGAGTTCCTAGTCATGCCTTTTGATTTGACCAATGCCCTAGCTGCTTTCATGGATCTTAAGAATAGGGTTTTCAAGGAGTATCTAGATTAGTTTTTCATAGTGTTTATCGACGACATTCTAGTCTATTCCAACAGTGAAGGGGAATATGAGAAGCATCTCAGCAGAGTGTTGCTACACTAAGGGAGCATGAGCTTTATGCTAAGTTCAGCAAGTGTGAGTTTTGGCTGCATGTAGTAGTATTCCTTGGACATGTGATTTCGAAAGATGGGGTACATGTGGATCCAAGGAAGATTGAAGCAGTGGTGAATTGGCATGCACCTAAAACAGTGATAGAGGTGAGGAGTTTTCTGGGTCTGGCAGGTTATTATAGGAGGTTTGTGGAAAGATTTTCTATGATAGCTGCACCGATGACTAAGTTATTGAGGAAGAATCAGAAATTTATCTGGAGTAAGGAATGTTAGAAAAGCTTTGAGGAGTTCAAGAGAAGATTAACAAGTGATCCAGTTTTGATTTTTCCTACTGGAGATGAGGGTTGTACAGTGTACAATGATGCTTCAAGAAAGAGTTACGTGTTGATGCAGAGAGATAGGGTGATAGCTTATGCTTCAAGGAAACTGAAGCTTTATGAATTGAATTATCTGACCCATGATTTGGAATTGGCAGCAATGATTTTTGTTTTAAAAATTTGGAGACATTATTTGTATGGGGTTCAGACGAGGATCTTTATTGAACATAAAAGTCTGAAGTACTTACTAAGTCAGAAAGAGCTGAATTTGAGACATAGAAGGCGGATTGAGTTGCTTAAGGATTATGATTTGTTGATTGAGTATCATCCAGGAAAGGCAAATGTAGTGGCAGATGTTTTGAGTAGAAAATCATCAATAGCCTATGTTCAGACAGTTTATCTGCCTTTATTGGAAGAAATGGCTAAGCTTAAGATTGGCTTGAAATAGGAGGAACCAAATTGTATTGTTGCTAATTTTAGAGTAAGGTCGATACTTAGGGAGAAAGTAAAGGAGTTACAAGCACAAGATGCAAAATTGAGGGAGCTTTGAGAAGAAATTCTAAAGGGTAAGAAATCTAAAGTGGTAGTGAGAGATGATGGGCTCATGGTTGTAGGAAACAGACTTCGTATTCCGAACGTCAAGGAAGTGAAGGATGGAATACTAGATGAGGCACACAATGCGCTTTATGCCATGCACCCTGGTAAAACCAGGATGTATAGGGATTTGAAAGAGCATTTCTGGTGGAAAGGCATGTAGAAGGATGTAGTAGAATATGTAAGTAAGTGTCTAGTGTGTCAGCAAGTCAAGGCTGAACACCAGGCACCTTCAGGAAAGCTAATGCCATTGTCTATTTTTAAGTGGAAGTGGCAAAGGGTGACTATGGACTTTTTGATGGGTTTGCCTAAGACTAGTAGGAAGCACGATGCCATATGGTATTGATCAGTCGACGAAGTCAACTCATTTTCTAGCAATTAAGCAGACTGATTCCTTACTTGTGCTAGCAAAGAAGTATATTGATGAGATAGTAAGATTCCATGGGATTCTGGATTCTATAGTTTCTGACAGAGATCCTCGATTTACTTCGAGATTCTGGGGAAGTTTACAAAAGGCTCTAGGAACCAAATTGAATTTCAGTACGACTTTCCATCCTCGGACGGATGGGCAATCTGAAAGGACCATTCGGACACTTGAGGGAATGCTTAAGGCATGTGTTATGGATTTCAAAGGAGCTTGGGATGAGCATTTTCCGTTGGTCGAATTTGCTTACAATAATTTGTACCATTCGAGCATTCAAATGGCTCCTTATAAAGCACTATATGGAACGAGATGTAGAACTCCTACATGCTAGGATGAAGATGAAGTAAATCACATGTTAGTATAGACTTTATGTACAAGAAACTTGATACACAAGAAGGGGAGTTGAATGGTGTATCCATTTTGTGAATATAAAATCTTGCTAAGAACTTCTCTTTCTTGTTAAAAAGATATCACAAGGGTTATACGAAAATTATTATGTAGTTAAATCGCAAATAACTTCTATATAATTGTCTAGCAAGAAATTAAAATGAAGTAAAGGATAGAAGGTAGACGCTGCAATTTTTGTACTGGTTCACCCCAAACTGTAGGCCACGTCCAGTTCTCAGAGTTCGTCTAAGTATTTCACTATACTCCAAACAATTACAAGTATTCTTTCTTCCATTCTAGAGCCTCTTCAGGTCTCTTACAAAAAGTATTCTTTCAACTATCTTAGCCTCTCTAGGTTCTCTACCTTTTCTTTCTCTCACTAGAAAGATATTGTGAGCTATTATTACAGTAGAGTTATCTCTCTTAGTATCGTACTACAGAATTTCTCTTTTCTAAGTAAGCACTCAAAGATCACTGATTTCTCAAAAGTTGTGAGACCCGTGAGATTCGTCAGATTGTAAAATCTTCGACTACGACTAGTATTTATAGCCTCAGTCTCTAACTGCTTCTTGATCTTTAATAATCGCTTCTTGATTCTTGATAACCATCATTTAGTTAAATTCTGTAACTAACTCCAACTAAGTAACTGTTTTATGTACTACTGTATCTTCATTGTATCGTCTGTGTTGTCTTTACGTCTGTATTGTCTTTGCGTCTGTGTTGACTTTGCGTCTATATTGTTTTACGTCTGTATTAACTTCGCATCTATATTGTATTTATGTCTGTATCATCTTTGCATTTGTGTTGACTTTGCGTCTGTATTGTTTTTGTGTCTGAATTGACTTCACGTCTTTATTATTTTTCTGTTTGAATTTTGTCTTGCGTCTGAATTGACTTACGTCTGTATTGACTTCGCGTTTGTGTTTTTGCGTCTGAATTGACTTGCATCTGTATTGACTTCGTGTCTGTATTCTTTTATGCGTCTGTGTTCTCTTCTGTGTCTGTGTTCTGTACTTTGTCTGCACACTTAACACACTTGTCAACTGTTCATTTGTTTCTATCATTATTATTATTTGATTGTCATCAAAATTAGTCATCGTGAATTCCTCTTGACTTAACAATCTCCCCCTTTTTGATGATAACAAATAATCATAATTTTAGAAAAAAAAATCAAAGTGAATGAATTTTTATTCAGTTGATGAATAAGAAAATAACAATTGAATAAGAAGACAACAAATGAATAAGAAAACAACAAATGAATAAGACAACAACAAACAAAGAATAAGTAGAAATACATATATGCATGCTATCTTCTACTTTTCTCCTTTCTTCTGCTTTTCTTCTCTTCTCTTCTTCTTCTTTTCTTTTCTTTTCTTCTTCTTCTTCTTCTACTTTTCTTTTCTCCTCTTCCTTTGTCTTCTTCTTTTCTCTCCTTTTTTTTTCGTCTTTTCTCCCCTTACCTTCTTCTTTTCTCCCCCTATTTGTTATCAATTAAAAAATTTACCTCTGATGCTTCATTATTTCAGAAAACATATGTTGCATATCAGTTCTGATCAACTTGAGGTCATCTTCTATTGATACTCATAGATAGGCTACTTCCTTATGTAGATCACCAACTGAGTCAGTCAGAATATCAACCTTAGCATGAATTTCTTCAATTTCCTTCACTAAGGCTTCCTGACTCCACTGCTGAGAGTGTCTTACTTCTTTCGTTCCAACGGTATTGACTTGTTGAGGTGCACTTGATGGAAAGAAGTGTGTAGCAACAAATGTTTATAAGGATAAGACATCTAGTTCAATGATTTTTAGAATAGGAGGTTTAAAGAATTGCTTGCCTTTAGGGAAATCAACTTCATCAGGTCTAGGTAGTTTTGGAATAGTATTTCCAAGAAGGTGAAGGACATCTTTAATTGAAGATATTGAACTAAAAGTTCCAAGGTGTATGATCAGGTGTACAAAAGTTTCTAAGTTGACAAAAATACCTTCAACCTTGATAGTTCTGTACTGTCCTTTAGTCACTCTGCATTGCATGCCTCATCTATGTTTCTCACAACTTCATGTATCTGTTCTTCTGTCAGGTCACCTGCTTTCCCTTCGGGGTACATCTTCTGTTTCCCTTTTTCCAGATTGCATACAATGTTTGAAGCTCTAGGTTGGACATCAGGTACAATCTTGATCAATGTTCTACTCATGACTGGGTAGATGGTATATTGATCTTTGGTCATCTTCAAAAGATATGGTTCTAACTTTTCATCCCTCAGAATCCCATATAATCTTCTCTCTTTATGATTCAGAAAATGAATAGATCGATTATTGATCAATATAAGCTCAACTTGTACCTTGACTAACCTTTTCACAGGTTCTCTAATTATAATTGAGCTTCTTCATCTAACAGGTATCTCTTCTTTTATCACCTTTATTCTCAAGTCCTCTTTTCTGATAGGACTATGAGACATAACTCTATGTTCAACTAATTTTTCCTTCTGTTGACCACTAGTTGAATTACTTTCTTTCTGACTGGTCTTTAACTTTTTACTTTTATCTACCAGTCTAGAAGGTGGTTGTGGTTGGGTTCTCTTCCTTTCAAACTCCAACTTCTTCTTAATTCCAATCTCTTTAGTTGGCTTTGCCTACTCTTGTTGCAAAATTGAGACTAGAGCCCTTATAGCCATTGCTGCCTTTTCTATCTTCTTAGATTCTTCACCAAGAGTTAGTCCTTTCCCTCTCTTCTATTCATCTTGTCGGAGAGTTAATAACCTTAGTGATCTTTTTAACTTTTTGACTTTCTCAAAATCAAGTGTCTCTGCCTTTCTTTTCAATGACACTTGTTTTTTAGATAGATTCACCTGGCTTTCTTTTCTTTGCAACATTTTCTCAGCTTCAACTGCTACCTCTGATGGTTTCTTTTTTTCTTCTATAACCATTCTTCCAGAGGATTGGGGTTTCTTCTTCTCTTTGGGAGTAACATTCCCACTCACGCTACGTCTGATAGTATGCTCCCCCTCAAGCCTTGCTATCGCCATAGAAGTTATACTCAATCCCATTCTACCGATAGTTGCTGCATTAATAATGCTTTTAATATTCATCTTTATCCTGTTTCCTCTGTCAAGAAGAATTCCAGAATCTCTAAAGATTCTTGTTAGCAACATGCCATATGGAAAGGCATTAGAATCCTTCTTCGTTTTCATCATATATCTCAAAATAAGGTATGGAAGATTTATAGCCTGATGATTGAGTAAATAGAATAGGCATTGCTCGTCTATCGTTGTCACAACACTCCTCGATCTTGTTCTTAGTAGAATACAATGAAAAAGTATATTGTGTAGAACCTTAGCCTTCAGAACAAGGTTTGACAACTTCTTATCCTCTGGGTCACTACTTCCATAGAGTTGTCGATGTACTTGTGCCTTCTCTAGACAGTTTTTAGTCATCCATTTAAGGTTATAAGACACCTCTGCTCCAACACATGGACATCCACTAATCTTCTCGATTAGCTCCAATGTCACAATAACTGACAATCTATCCACCATTGATACTACAGTATCGTCTACTACTTTTTCATTCTTTCAAAACTCATAAACTTCATTCATATAGATTGTTTCATGGACCTGAAAGAACTTTTGCCATTCGGGTGCATCAACTTTTGGTTCAATATCCACTTGATTCTTCTTCAACGATTTGAAATCAACATGCTTTCCATAAATCATTGCTCGCTTCATTGTGATCTTTAGACAGTAGAAACTTCTCAAAGATATGAGATTAGTACCTGAAGATGAGAACGTAACCGAAAGGTCTCGAAAACAA
Organism: Erythroxylum suave; assembly: GCA_027563595.1. Taxonomy (NCBI): domain Eukaryota; kingdom Viridiplantae; phylum Streptophyta; class Magnoliopsida; order Malpighiales; family Erythroxylaceae; genus Erythroxylum; species Erythroxylum suave. Next base: position 40,872,834 of record JAOSBN010000008.1, read on the forward strand.
GAGTAATGAATAGTTGTTTTTGAGAGTGTTGCAAAAATCAATTTCAAAGGATTTCAAGAGTTTTCTAGAGTTAGTGATGTTCTGAACCATCTGAAAGGATTTCCTTTATGTTTCCCTCCAAAAATAATTACCGTCTGTAACTTGCAGTTATTGGCTCTTGAAGACTTATGACTTTTTATCTTCCTTCTGTAAAAATCATCTGGGTCATGACGTGTCAGACGATTGGTC
>JAOSBN010000008.1:40886794-40902201 GCA_027563595.1 Erythroxylum suave
GGATGTTACAGGGATGGAAGGGAAGGATTGTTTGTGCATCTTCTGCCTGGATTCTGCCTGGGAACAAGATGGCTGCACAAGGTGCTTGCTTCCAATGATCAAAACAGCCCATGTGAGGAGTAGGAGGTCGAACAAAGGATCTTGATTGGACGTTGTAGATTATCGTGAAAGAATAGACACAGAGCCTTGACATGTTGGATTTTGGATGAATGAACTCTGACCATCGGAATCATGCTTGACTGCTTACTAAGGTTTAGAATCACCAGTTTTCTTGAGTAGCATGTGGAAGCGATGATATAGCTTGCAATTCTTACCAATACTAAGCAGAAGCATTTCATCTTGGATTAACTGGATGTGATTGTCATTAGCCATTTTTTGTATTTCGTTCTTCTGAAACACATGTACAAGGATATCATGTCGTCTGAAGCACTTCAAGGCAACTTGCTGTCTTACGAATCTACACCTGCTGAAGCAACTGTGCTTTAGACGTAATTCCTATTATTTAGATCATGCACTGCTCGATCCACCTTCCTGTTTAGAAACTCATGACATTAGGCTGTACTAAATATTTAAAATTAATGTACTCCAGTGTTGAAAGTTTACTTGAGATTTACAAATTTTTACTATAGATAACTTTTCGAATGAACCAATAATTCCACCGGGGGCATTGTCAAGCTTGGCTACATCCGATGGACCTAACAGATCCTTTGTTGACGTACTTTTGCACTATCTTTAGCTTGCAACTGCACTTAAGTTTGAATAAACACTCCTCTCATTCCCCAACAAAAAGAATACAAAGTATTCAATTTTGTTAATGTCAACAACTTTCAATGAGCTAGGTGGCGAGCATTATTAAAGCTATCAAGTCACTTTCATTCCAGTCGATTCGCACCTGCAGGTTCAAGGTATTAGCACTGACTGGGACTGCAATTATCCAAGCAGTGAGTATTGTTTATCCAAGCTGCTGTTGCATGAAACTGACCAATGTAGACTAGTCATGAAACTCCCGTACTTTGTTTCTTTCTTCCCCTCTATTGCTCTCACCTTTTTTTTTTTTTGTGAAATCTAAATTTAGTGGAGCGGGTCAGAGAGATAACTTTGTTTATTTGTGCAGTGATGAGAATTATTGCAGATGGTCAAATGAAGGCCAAGCAAATCACATGTTTGTTCTTATTGATGAAGATTCTCCACATGCACATATGTGCAATTCAAATAAAGTTTCCTAAAAAATTTTTACCAATCATACTAATCAATCAAGCTTAGTACGTAATTTCTGATTGAATATGTGAAACTTGTAATTTTTATTCTCATCATATGCAAAGAAAGGGCCTTCTCAATTCAAAGTCCAAGGCACAGTATTTTACATTTCTGCTCCTAGAGTAGTACTGTAAAAGTTAAAAGGCTGTTCTCCGTGTAACTTAAGACGGCAGCTGGAAATTAGCTGAGGAAGATAACGGACCTCTTACCTTCAAATTAATAACATTACAAGTTTTGAAAGTTGATAATTAGGTGTTGACCACCAAGCTTAGTTGCAAAGTTCTAACGTACAAATGGTAAGCCAAGATAGAATATAATAAAATAATTACTTGTACCTGGCCAGGTACCCCTGCTTTTGGTCCTTGGTAAATGCTGACTTCAATCAATGAAGTTGGCGTCAATGTTTATAGCGACCTATTCCTAAAAATATAGATGTTAAAATTACTGTAGTAACTGAGTATTCATACTCATAGCAGATAAGGTAGGAGAAGATGGGGTTGAAAGCAAGTAGAATGGGACGAGTGAGTGAGACACGCAACGTGTGATTGACAAGAGACATGAGCTATATTTACAAATTTATCATTTTTCTAAGAAACAGTTAAACCAAAACATGGGAACACCTTAATTGAGTCAAAATTAGATTTTTGTTTTGCCTTTTTGTGAGGGCTGAAATACGTAAGCATTCTTGCTTCCCAAGTTTTGAGAAAGAAAAGACAGGCTTTGACTTGTCGCAGAACCGCGGAAGATTTGAGAAGCGTGCCCATTGGTTTCCGTAGTTTGACCAATAATTGTTTATTATTGTCCAAATCGTTTACAATAGATTAATGAGATAAAAGAAGATTTGTGGATAACAATTGTTGACGTTAATAAGAATTGAGAAAAGAAACAGTAGATCTAATCTCTTTCATCGTTGCAATGGATTCGTCCTGATGGCTGAAGAAAATGTTAAAATAAAAAAGTTAAAACAGTAGTACTGAATTTCAAAATTAGTATACATCAAAGGACTATAAAATAGATTATTCCTTGTTTGATGTAATATTTCTACAATATCAGGGTGCTAATTCAGAATCATATTGGTTAAGATATGTTGCTTCAAGGAATAATGAATAGGTTCTTACCGAAAAGAAGTTGCAATGCATTAGGTAAAAATTAGGGCCACTTTAACGTCCAACTTCTAGATAGATAGATAGATATTCATTTTAATAAATTTGGTTTTGGGGTCCATATAATATAAAAAGAACAACGAAGGCATGCCTCTGGCCAGATCATCCTTCAATTTATAATATTACTTGTTTCTTTGACTAGCTGATATATTACGTATCAACCATGCAAAGAAGGCTAAGTCGGGCTTAAGGTTTCGAAGTAGTAAAGAAGATAGTTTATGACTATTCTACGTGCTAACCTGTCCTATTAACTATGATCTGGACAACTAGCGTTTTTCAGGTTTGGTATTATTCTACATGGTAACTTGTCTTACAAGATTGGCACTGGGTAAAGACCAATGAACAAGCTACCGCCATCGCCAACATGACGAACCTCTCTCAGGAATATGTATAATGAAATTATATCTCAATTACGAGATAAAGTCTTGGTGATCATGGCTTTATGTTGAATTTTAGAATCAAAAAATAACTAAAATAGAAAAGAGATAATTTATTAATAGGTTCACTTGACATTAACACAAAGACGTAAATATATAGGCAATGAAAGGTAAATATTAACCAAACAAATAAAAAATTTAAAAGTTTAAATCTTAATAGATAACAACTCTATCTTGTAACAAATCTTTTTTTCTTAATTATTTGCTACCTGTCACAAAAATATCTCTAAACCGATTCCTAAAATCAAGCACTAAATATCATAATCTAATTTGCCTAAGACTTGGTCAATTTGACAATTTATTTCGTAATAATCTACAAACCTAAAGAATTTTCCAACAAACTCCTCCTTGCCTTAGGAGTTGTAGAGCTTTAATGTCAAAATAATTCATCTTCTTGATGATGCTCAATTGTTGCTTTTGCTTTTTCATTTTGTGACTTGCAAATCTTTTCTATATGTCCAATTTGTCCACATTTCCTGCATTTGATATCAGGCCTCCACCAACATTTTCTTTGTAGGTGATTTTTTTTTTTTGCAATGTAGGCATGGTAGATATGAATCATCATTTTTCTGTTGTTGTTATTGTCGATCTTGTTAAAAATCGTGTTTTTGTCTCCTGAACTTTTTTCCTTTGCTAGCAGAGCACCTTCAATGATTCCTTCTTTTCTCATCATCCTCCTTTGTTCTTGTGCCTGTAGTGCATTTACCAATTTTGCCAAAGACATGCTTGATAGATCCTTAGTTTCTTCCAATGCAGAAATTTTAGATTCATATCTTTCAGGTAAGGTTACAGGAACTTTTTGCACTATTCATTCCTCATAAAATCCTTAATCTCACCTTGTTTACTACGCTAAGCAACTTCTCGGAGTATTCTTTAATGTTTTTGACTCTTTCATTTTTAGCATTTCAAATTCTTTGATCAAATTGAGGACTTGCATGTTCTTTGTTCTGTCATTGCCTTAGTATTTCTTTTTTAGATAATTCTTGATATCATTTGGTGACTCTAGATTCACAATTCTTGTGAATATGATGTTTGAAATAGCAAAAAACAAGCAGGATTTGCTTTAGACTTCCTATTTTTCCTTTCTTTGTGCATCTTGATTTGAGTCACCGTAGGATTTGTTGGCAATGAAAGCACTTCATAGTTTTCTTCCACAGCTTCCCAAACATCCATGGCATTAAGATGAGCTTTCATTCGAACAATCCAAACTTGATAGTTTTCACTGTAAAAATTGGTGGTGCATCTTGAGATAGTTGTGTTTCAATTTCTATTGCTTGAAGATGGTTGTAATTCTTGTTATGATTCTGGGTTGTAAATCAGGTTTGTGTTTTGGTTTCACTCATCTCACAGGTCCGTCAAGACAAAAAAACTCTGATACCATATTGAATTTTTAAACCAGAAACTAACTAAAATAGAGTATAATAGAAAAGAGATAATACAAGAGGTAATTTATTGATAGATTCACTTTACATTAACATGAAGACCTAAATATATAGGCAATGAAAGGTAAAGATTAACCAAACAAATCAAAATTTTAAAAGTTTAAATCCTAATAGGTAACAACCTTATCTTCTAACAAATCTTATCTTTATCTTATTTATTTGCTACCTGTCACAAGAATATTTTTAAACTGATTCCTAAAATCAAGCACTAAATATCATAATCTAATTTGCCTAAGACCTGGTCAATTTGACAATTTTTTTCGTAATAATCTGCAAGCCCAAGGAATTTTCCAACACTTCAATTATGAATCGAGAACTATATATTCACTTATTTTCTCATCGTATGTGACTACACATAAGAGAGTTACTTCAAATGATCTCAAAGTTTGAAATGATTCTTGCACATGCGTAGACAAGATCGACCACCCTTGATGACTATACATATAGTCACTAGGCTTGCCCCATGGTCAGATGTTCCAATGATGGTATAGATGCACAAGATTGAACCTTGAAATGTTGTCAAATTGGATTACTTAATTTCTTTTCTTTTACAGTGTAACTATTTTATCGTAAATACAAGGTGAATGTTAAAAGGCTCATACGTAAATATTGTTATTATCATATTTTTTGAAAGGAAAAAAAAAAAGAACTCTTACTCAGAGAGTAAGATGTCAATATAATAGTAGATGGTCTCATTATATGTAAACTAGCATAATTATGAGAGTATAATGATGTATGCGAAAAGGAAATGAGAATAAAATTTTTTTTGAATACTTTTAATTAATTCAAATGAGAATACAATGATTGATATATATATAGTACAAGCTACTAGGAGCATTATAAGAAAATCAAAAAACATAACAACTATAACAAACTTCCATTTCTCTATAGCAAACTATGCTAACATAACTAACTCATAATTGACTCTCTTCAATACTTCCCTTAGGTTAGAGGGTGGGCAGAAAAAGACACCCCCCAACTTGTTGAGGAGGTGATAATGCTGCTTGCCTAGAAGAGGCTTTGTGAAGATATCAACTAACTGTTCTTTGGTGTTCACATAAGGAAATGATTTCTTCTTGCAATTTTTCTCTAACAAAATGATAGTCCAACTCAATGTGTTTAGTCCTTTCATGGTAGACTGGATTCTTAGCCATGTAGATTGCAGCTTGACTATCACATTTCATTGGAATAGGAAGTAAATCAAGCATGTAAGTTCATGAAGTAGCCTGGTTAACCAAGCCAACTCTGTTGTAACTTGTCTCATAGATTTGTATTCTATCTCAATTGAAGATAAAGCAACTGTAACTTGTTTCTTAATTTCCATGATATTGGATTGCCACCCAAGGATGTAATAACCACTCACTAATCTTCTACTGCATAAACAAGCTACCCAGTTGGAGTCACAAAAAACTTGTAGAGAAAATGAAGTATATATTTTTGTTAAAAAGAAGGCCTTGGGTTGGATTTCTCTTCATGTACTTAAAGACATGTAAGGCAACATCATAATGTGAGACTCTATGATCATCTATAAACGAACTCATCTACTACACTGCAAAGGAGACATTAGGCCTAGTATGTGTTAGGTAGTTGGCTTGCCAACCAATTTCCTATAGAGGCTAGGATCAGAAACTGCAGGACCTACATGCTGTTGAAGCTTGATAGTAGGATCAAGAGGATTGATGATGGAAGGACTATCTAAACAACCAAATTCCTCTAATAAATTAAGAGAATAATTCCTTTATGTCATAATAAGCCCCTGAGGCTCTTGAATAATCGCAAACCCAGGAAGTAATGCAAATTTTGAAGATCTTTGATTTTAAATTGTTGATCCAAATAGGACTTCAAATGAGTCATTTCGTCATTATAATTACCAGTCAACAAAATGTCATCAACATATACTACCAGAAAAACCACAAAGATGTCATTTTTTTGGAAAATAGAGAGTAATCATTTTTGGATTGAGAATAGCCTAAAGTTTTCAAAGCTTCTATCAACTTAACATGCCACTGTCTAGAAGCTTGCATTAGACCATATAAAGATTTCCTTAGCCTATAAACTTGGTTAGGCTTATAATAAACTGCAAGACCAACAAGAGGCTTCGTATAGATTTCCTCATGTAAATCCCCATGAAGAAAAGCATTGTTTATATCTAATTGATATAACTTCCAGTGCTTCTTAACCGCTGTGGCAATCAAATTACTCATGGTAGTCATTTTGACTACAAAAGAAAAAGTTTCTATATAGTCAATACCTGCCTTTTAAGTACAACCTCTAATAACCAATCTAACTTTACATCTTTCAACAAAAACATCAGCATGATACTTTACTTTGTAAACCCATTTAGAATTGATGGGTTCCTTTCCATGAGGAAGGTCAACAGTGTCCCAATTATGATTGACTTCAAGAGCTTGAAATTCCTTATTTATAGCTTCCTGCCAAGTAGGATGTTTGACTACTTCTTCATAACTATATAGTTCATGTAAAACATCAATAGCATCAAGCAACTGTTGGTTGGAAGAAGAAAGACCAAAAAAAGCAAAGAGAAGATTGAGGTTTACAGTAAGAAGTTAAAGTAAAATTATAGTTGGTAGTAGAAGAAAGATGAGAAGTGTTGCAATCATAGTCCTTGAGATAAGAGGGTGGAACATGAGTTCTAGTAGAGCATCTAAGAACAATTAAATCAAGAGAAGGTATAGCAGGAGAAGGTGAAGAAATAATAAAAGCAGGAGAAGGTGAATGATTTGTAGGAGTGGGTATAATAGAAAAATTAGGATCTTACTCAACAAATGTGTTTTATGAAGGGAAAAATGTAGAAAAATCTAAAGGTTGAGAATGAAATGGAAGCACATTCTCATGGAAAACAACATCTCTGGAAACAACGATTGTTTGGTTTCTAGGTTATATAATTTGTAAGCCTTTTTCCCATATGGAAAACCCAAGAAAACACAAGGAGAAGCTCTCGCATAGAATTTGTCTCTTCCTCTTTTAAGACTTGAAGCATAGAAAAGACAATCACATAGCCTAAGATGAGAATAAGGAGGCAATGTACCATAGAAAAGCTCAAAAGGAGTTTTCCCTCACAAGATTTTAGAATTAAACCTATTAATAAGATACGTTGTCGTCAAAACTAGGGATGGCAAAATTGTCCCAACCCGGCTCACTTTTGGCCTTGGTTGACCAGACCTGGGCAAGCCACGGGCCAAGGTCCCTTACTTACAAAATGATATCGTTTTGGAAGTTTTTTGCTTTAAAAAACAAATGCTCGACCCAACCTTGGCCTAGGCTATGGCCAACCCATCTCGGACTATTAGGTCATGGGCCACTATGGCCCAGGGTCAGGTCGGGGGCTAACATTCCTAATCAAAACACATTCCCCTAAAATTTAATAGGAACATGTGTGTAATAGTCGGTTTCAAAAACTATCGAAGGTTAGAGTGCTAGAATACTAAGTCACTTGAGTTACATCATTATAGAATTAATTTGATGCATTTAGGAGATAATTTTATGAATTCATTCACATGCATAATATTAACATGCACACATGAATTATGAATTAGAAAAAATGCAAAGATTTATGTGCACTCAATTGACATGCTATGGGGTATGAAAGTTTCAAAATGACTGTGACATAATTGAGCATTTCTAATGTCTTGTATTTTGGTTTACCAATAGAAAGAATTGAGTTTATTTGTTACAATTGGAAGATTGATGGAATAATGTGTACTTGTAGCCTAGGAAAAATTTCAAGTAGCAAGACAAGTTGACATATAAAAATTTAGGATGACTAAGCCTATAAAAATGAGTAAAAAATGGCTTAGGAAATAAGTGACATTTGGCAACTAAAAAGGAGGACATGTATCTTGCTTAATTACATGACAAGTGTCCTTTAAGAAAGAACACTTATCTTACACCACATGACTTAAAACATTGCATGGTCATCTTCTTTGATATTTCTGCCGTATACTCTCTCCTTCTCCTCCCTCTCATTGTCGAAACCCACCCATAGCCCACATCTTTGAGTTTCTGCCTTAGTTCTGTACATCACCACCCAAAACCTATGTAAAATCCTTCATAAAGATAGCTATAGAGGTAGAACATTGAGACATAGACTGTTGTTTTTTCTGGACATGGTTGAACCATCATACTCCCTCAATGTTCTTTAAATGTTCTTGCATGTGAGGCTAAGCAAGCTTGACATTTGAGGTAGGCTTCAAGCTAATCAAGTAAGTGAAATACTAACCTATTTTGGTATATATTAGCAGCATTTTTATTATGGCTAATTAGGGATGGATTGAATGTGGTATTGGTGTTGAAGATGTGCTGGGAAATGAAGAATGAACAACTACTTTTTGTTTTGTTTTTGCATGTACAAAAATAATAGTTTATGTGTTGTTGTATGGATGATTTAAGTTGGGATTTGAAGCATAATTGAAAGATTGGTGTTATTAAGTTGTTTTCGAATATGGAAAATTAGAGTTGTAGGTATGTTTGTAAAAAATGACTATTAATAAGTGAGCATAATTTTGTAAGCCTTAGTGTAACCAATATGGAAGTTAAATTAACCTGAAATGAAGTAATCTTAAAGGACATGAAATCTGGAAAATTTCAGATGTTAGTGATGTCCCTAAGCTTGTAAAGTTACATACATTAGTGACGTTGATGGCAAATCTGGAATTTTAATTTCAGCCTTGTGTACATGTCAAACCAGCTGAGAAAAATCACTCTAAATTGATATATTTGGACTTGATTAAAGCTAGAAATGAGCCTAGATTGTTGTTTGATTAATTGGTTAAGAGCTTGATAAGTTTACGTAATTAATTGAAGTCATAACCTAAAGAATGGATTGTTTTGTTGTGGTTGTGTTCAAAGCAGGAAATTATGATTTGTTAAAGGAATAATTGAGTTCTTTTAATGCAAACATGATCTTAAGGACATGAGTAATGTGTATAAGGTATGGATGAATGAGCATTGAAGAACATGGGGTAATTATGAATGAGAATTGGGTAAATGAATAAATATGTATATTGCTGGAAAAAGTTTGGTGAATGCATAAATCTAGCTTGTTGAAATTCTAGATTTAAAGTAACAATTTTGTGTGTTATAGGAGACTTTTTTATTATGAAATTGTACACAGATAAGTGTAATGTATGGTTGACGAATTTATAATAAATCAAGCTTACTTAAATGTATAAAACTGATTGCAAAATGGTAGTATATAAGCTATAATCTTTAAATGGTTTTAGGGTGTATAAGCACAAATTAAATAGTCAAGATCTATGCGTAAGAATACATGTTTGGAAAGTTAATTGAGGATGCATTGAAACTTGACACATATATTTATATGATTAAACAACTTGGTGATTTATGAACAATGTATGTATATGTGAATGACGATAGACACATAAGGTGATCACCAACATCCAGGCATTACCGGAACATCGAGGCAATAACATTTCTGGAGTGCTCTGTGAGTCAACTTAAATGTCTAAACTCACTTATATGTGCTTATGTATGAATTGTATGTTTAATATGAAATGTATGTACAACTAATTGATAAATGTCGAACTTTGGTCTGAGGAGTTAGTTATATGGCATGAGCACACCGAAATGAAAGGTAATGAAAACATAGCATATGAAATGATGCATCTCATCATATCAAAATGCATGATCAGATAAAGGAGTTGTGACCAGAGTGACCGATATGGAGAAAAGAGCTTTGAACTCAGAATTATGAAAAAATCCTCAGGCTTCGGTAGTATGGACTCGATATCCAAAATGGGTACAGGCCATCCATGAATTTGGTATCCATAATAAGTACGGGACAACAAATTGTGTTGATAGGAAATTGGTCACAACAAAGAAAAATAAAAATGAAAACACGTGAGCATTTACATATACATCCCTACATGCATCATATGATTGAATTGAAATTATTTGTTTAATTGTTTTGAAATAGTAAAATACAACTGAAGTCAATGGAGAATGTGATCTGATATGCAATATTGATTTATGTGATGTCCTTGTTGAAGTGTGATAAATTGTGATACAACTTATCTTTGTGATTTGACTGTGTGAGTGCATCGATGATGTTTCACTCATTGAGTTCTCAAACTCATCAAAATTGTATCATTCTTTTTCTGGTTCAGGGGAGTTCTAGCTACTAAGTGATTTAGTAAAAGTTTAATACTTACATTTTGGGGATGGAAATGGCTCAAAGGTCTGATCAGCTAAATATGCAGTGTCTAGTTAGAGTCTTTTGCATTAGAATCCCATATCATTTTACACATTTTTGTACTAAGATTAAATCCCAGCTATTGTGTAATATATATGTGGATTCTGAATTATAATGACTTATGTGACTTTATATGTTTGTGAAAGAAATGGGAAGAAAATAATGTTTTGAATGCTTATGATATGTTTGACGATTCAGATTAAGTTAATTTGATTGTCCTAATGTATCATTTCTGTAGAGTATGTTCTTGAATATCCTTTAGTATGTTCCAGCTTACGCTTTATCGGAGTGGTATGTGACAAATTTGGTATCAGAGCATGATTTGACATCCTTAGGTACATATGTGAGCATTTCAAAATGGTATATAGTAAAAGACCAATATAGTGATCACTATTATTGTTTACTATAGTTCATCGGATATAGGAGACCGCGTCGCAGAATTAGCTGATCTTGAGTCAATAGGAGGTAATAGAGAGTCCCCTATACCTCAGTCTGAGCAAATATCTCAGAGAGTCCTTGAGAGGAGAGAAAGGAGGTATGATAAACTTAGGAAGTAGGGGGCTGTAGACTTCTATGAAAGTACAGATCCTGCCAAGGGAGAGGGTTAGTTAGAGAAAACAAAGAGAGTGTTTGATTAGATAGATTGTGAGCCTGATGAGAGGTTTGATTACACAGTCTCATTATTTCAAGGTCTAGCCTATCAGTGGTAGAAGACAGTTCTAGGTAGTTCCACCTGACCTTGCAGATTGATATGGGAGGACTTCCTAGAGGTTTTTAAAGATAATTACATGCCAAAGATCTATTTAGGCTGGAAGATAAAAGAATTTCTTGATCTGAAACAGGGAAATCTCACTGTAGTTGAGTATGAGGTATGCTATTGCTCTGATCTCTACTGAAGAAGATAAATGTAGGCAGTTTAAGGATGATTTAAATATGAAGACCAGGACAAGATTGGTTATTACAAATCTGAATAGTTTTACTAAGCTACGAGCTGCTTTGATTTAGATTGAGCAATTATTGAAGGATGAATAAGGAGAGCATAAACAAGAGTTAAAGTCTAAGAGGCATGGAGAGTTTCAAGATGACTCTGGTAGAAAATTTATTAAAAGCCAGAATAGACCATCACGATCACAGTCTAGATCAAAACAGTTAGGATTTAAACATTGAGGTAGTTTTGTTCATTCTGGTGGTGTTAAAGGCCAGACATCTGGAGGGCAGACTTATGACAGACAAACACAATAGATTCCCATTTGTGAACATTATGGAAAAAGACATGGAGTATTTGGAAGGTATCGGGAGCTTGTTTGCATTGTGGCTCCTTAGATCATCAACTTAAAGACTGTCTAGCAACTTTAGGAGCATAGTCTGGGGTGAAAGGAGGACCAATGACGGAGATGACTGTCTAGCAGAGCAAAGCCAGTGGAGCAGGTCAGAGAGGCAGAGGTAGGGTAAAGCAATCTCAACAGATCCTAGTGTTAGGACTGAAGTACGAAGTAACCAACCACAGTCTTAGGTCAGGATTTTTGCCATTACTAGACAGAAGGCACATAGTTCCCCAAATGTTATTGCAGGTATACTATATGTCTATGATCATGAGGCATTTGCATTATTAGATCCAGGATCTATGCATTCTTTTATTACCCCACATCTGGCCTCTTAATTGTATTATGAGATAGAGATGTTGAGATTTGGCTTAGTGGTGAGTACTTCAATTGGTAGCACTATAGTGATTGGAGAATAATGTAGAGACTGTATTATTCAGGTTGACCAGGCTAAATTAAAAGTCGATTTAATAGTACTGCGGTTGAAAGAGATAAACCTTATTTTAGGTATGGACTAGCTTATTGCTCCTAGACCTGTGATGAATTGTTACACTAAGGAAGTTATTCTTGAATGTCCTACTCAACCAAGAGTGATATTTCGAGGACTTAGTCAAATAGTGCCAGGCAGATTAATTTCATCAATGAGTGCTTTCAAACTATTTCGAAGTATATGTGAGGCTTATTTAGCCTGCGTGACTGATATCCAAGTTGAGCAAACATTATAGGATATTCCTGTTAGTAGGAATTTTCTAGATGTCTTTCCCACTGAATTACCAGGATTACCACCAAATAAGAAAATGGAGTTCACTATTGACTTTGTCCCAGGTTCTGCTTTTATATCTATTCCTCTTTATAGGATGGAACCTATAGAACTTAAAGAACTTAAAACTCAGTTGTAGGAGTTATTAGATAAGGGTTTTATCAGACCTAGTGTGTCACCTTGGGGAGCTCTAGTTTTGGTTATGGAGAAGAAGGATGAGACTTTGAGATTGTGCATTGATTATAGAAAATTAAATCGAGTGACAGTGAAAAACAAGTATCCCTTACCAAGAATTGATGATTTACTCGATCAATTACAGGGAGCTCATGTGTTTACTAAACAAGATTTGAGGTCAGGGTATTATCAAATGAAAATAACAGAAGCCGATGTACCAAAGAGTGCATTCAGAACCAGATATAGACACTTTTGATTTTTTGGTGATGCCTTTTAGATTGACAAATGCTTCAACTATCGTTACGGCCTTGATGAATAAAGTTTTCCATCCTTACTTAGATCACTTTGTTATTGTATTCATAGATGATATCTTGGTGTACTTGAGGAGTAGAGAGGAACATTCTAAACATTTGAGGTTAATTTTACAGATGATGAGAGAGTAATAGTACGCTAAGTTCAACAAGTGTGAATTCTGACTTGATAATATGGTGTTCTTGGGATATATAGTATCTGAACAGGGAATATAGGTAGACCCAAAGAAAGTTAAGGCAGTGATGAAATCGTAGAATGTGTCAGAGATTTGGAGTTTTCTTAAAGGGTTTTCATTGATCTCAACCCCTTTAACAAAGCTCTTGAGGAAGAATGTATCTTTTCAATAGACTGATGAATGCCAAAGAAGCTTTGAGGAGTTAAAATATCAACTAACTACAGCACTGGTGTTCACTATTCCATCTAGATCTGAAGGATATGATGTATATAGCGATCCTTCACACCAAGGTTTAGGATGTGTTTTGATGTAGTATGGTAAAGTGATTGCTTATGCTTCAAGACAGTTAAGGCCTCAAGAGTTCAGCTATCCAGTTTATGATTTAGAGCTTGCTGCAGTAGTATTTTCTTTGAAAATTTGTATATATTATTTATATGGCGAGACATTTCAGATTTTTATAGATCATCAAAGTTTGAGATATTTGTTGAGTCAAAAGGAACTTAATATGAGACAAAAGAGGTGGTTCAAGTTGCTTAAGGACTATAATTGCATGATAGATTACCATCTAAGTAACGTTAATGTTGAAGCTGATGTATTAAGCAAGAAATCCAATAGCAGTGTAGCACAAATTCAAGCATCGAGGTTACCAAATCTAGTTCAACTGAGAACACTGAATGTTGAGTTAAGTTTGGGGCAGAATGAAGCATATTAGCTACATTTAAACTTAGGCTAGTATTACATGACATGATCAGAAAAGCTCAAAGCAATGGCCTAGAATTGGTGAAGATTGTATAGAAGTTAAAACAGAATCCGAGTCTTAAGTTTGAGTTGAGAAATAGTACTTTATGGTTGAATCATAGATTATGTGTACATTATGGTTGAATCAGAGATTCAGTCCACTGAGGATATGCTTAGGGCATGTGTTTTATAATTTCAAGGAGCATGAGATGAGTATGTAGCTCCCGTTGAATTTGTATACAATAATCATTATCATAGCAATATTAGTTTGGCTCCATATGAGGCATTATATGGTAAAAGGTGTCGAGCACCTTTGTACTGGAATGAAGAAGGCCTAAGGGTTGTTGAAGGCTCAGAGTTGATTCAAAATACTGTTAATAAGGTAAAATTGATCTACAGTAGGATTAAGGCTGCTTAAGAAAGACAAAAGAGTTATACAAATCAACACTAGAGGGATATGGAGTATCGAGTAGGAGACAAGGTATTTTTTAGAGAGTCGTCCTGGCGAGGAGAGCTAAGGCTCGGTAAAAGAAAAAGTTAAAGCCTAGGTACATTTGTCCTTATGAGATTATTGAGAGAATAGGTCCATTGACGTACAAATTAGTATTACCACCAGAAATGACTTAGATTCATAATGTATTTCATGTTAGTATGCTCAGAAGATATTGATCAGATCCAACACATGTATTATCAGCACAAGAGGTTGAGATTACAAATAATTTAAGTTATGTAGAGGAACTAGTTAAAATAGTTGGATATCAGACTAAAAAATTAAGAAATCGTGTAATTTCGTTGGTTAAAGTTCTTTAGAGAAATCATTCGAGAGAAGAAGCTACGTGGGAAATTGAGTAGAACATGAGAAAACATTACACTATCTATTTGATCAATCAGATAAGAATTTTGAGAACGAAATTTCTTAAGAAGGGAAGAATTATAATAGTCGATTTCAAAAACTACTGAGGGCTAAGTATTAGAATACTGAGTCACTTGAGTTACATCATTATAGAATTAATTTGGTGCCTTTTGGAGATAATTTTACGAATTCATTCACATTCGTAATATTAGCATACATACATGAATTATGATTTAGAAAAAAAATGTAAAGATTTTATATGCACTTAATTGACATTTTCCGAGGTATGAAAGTTTCAAAATGATTGTGACATGATTGTGCATTTCTAATATCTTGTATTTTGGTTTACCAATAAAAAAATTGATGGATTACAATTAGGAATTTGTAGTTTATTTTTCACAATTGGAAGATTGATGGAATAATATTTACATATAGCCTAGGAAAAATTTCAAGTAGCAAGATAAGTTGACATATGAAAATTTAGGATGATTAAGCCTATAATATGGTTTCCTATTAAAAAAATATGTTGGAGACATATTATA
>JAOSBN010000008.1:40920645-40938933 GCA_027563595.1 Erythroxylum suave
AAACAAAGGATAAAATTTAGATCAGTAGAACTTGACTTAACCTACACTAACAAAAGGTTATTCGAAAGAAAGAATAGGATCTCCTTTACCTCTTGTCCAATTTTGAGCCAAAATCGATCACAAATAACCCTTTAAATGGCATTTGCAACTCAACTAATTGTGCATGACTTCTGTGACTATTTTTTCCTCTCTATCTTTCATGTTTTCTCTCTTTTCTTCTAAGAAAGTTAACTTTGTAGGCAAAACATAGCCTAAATCATTATAGGCTTCAACTACTAATGTAAAATGAATAATACAATTTTTTGGAGTTGAAGAGAAATATCCAAATATATGTCTTATTTTTTTTAATAATCCATATTTGTAGCAATGCAATACTCTTCTTCTTCCCCCAAGTGATCACTAAGTTATTCCAAAAATCTATGACCTATATTCTCTCAAAACTATAAAGGACCAAAAATACCTTGTTTATGTATCATTGGAAAGTGCAATAACATAAATACAATAATAAGAAGAGGTAATACAAAAGTGCATAAACTATAAAAACGAGTTAAAGTGGATTGTCCTACACTAGCACTTTATTCTAAATATCAATTCCAGTAGTTATTATTTTATTCATTAATATTACATTATTGATTCTTTTATTCATTAATATTTATTTATTCTAAATAACACTTCCATTAGTTATTATTACTAATTAATAAAAATTATTGATTAATAAAATACTGATTAACAATCTGGGACAAGGTGATACTTATGATATTTCAGCTTGGGACGCATTTTATTTGGCAGTTTTTTAGATGTTAAATACTATTGGATGGGTTACTTTTTATTGGCATTGGAAATACATCACATTATGGCAAGGTAACGTTTCACAATTTAATGCGTCTTCTACTTATTTGCTGAGATGGTTAAGAGATTATCTATGGTCTTATTAATAGATATAATCTCTTTGGTATGAATAGTTTATCTGTCTGGGTGTGGATGTTCTTATTTGGAAATCTTATTTGGACTACTAGATTTATGTTCTTAATTTCCTTATGTGGATATTGGGGTATTGATTGAAACTTTAGTATTGGTTCATGAACGTACTTTTGATCATTTGAGCCTTTTTTCACATACAATGGGAGCCCAAAATCCAACACAAATTACGAGGAGTCTGATGTAATTAATCCTTTTTTATTTATATTGTCACTAGGTAAAGATTTTAAATCATGTTGTGCCAAATTAACAAGGGAAATTATTGACCATAAATCGTTCTAATCAAATAAAAATACTTTAGGAATAAACTTTTAGCTTGCGCAACAGAATCTGAAGAACCCTTCACTTATGCATAAGAACTTTTTTCTTTCTTTCCGATCATATGTTATTCCAGTTTTTAATGGCAGTGTAAATTGTAAATGTCTCTTGAATTTTGTTTACATATTTCCACAGACATGTTGGATCTTTTCTCTCAACGGTTTATAGTGTAAATAGTTTTTTCTCGACAATGTTTTACCATTATTTCATCTTATCTTCTATCTTTCCTCTTTGTTCTTCGTTTCTGAGAAACTGTTTGAAGTTAATTAATAACACGTCGGATAATGAAACCTGTATGTCAACAATATGGAACTTCATGTCAATAAGGTCAAAGAAACGGAAAAGGTTGAACTATCAATCAAAACAAGGTCGCTTAAAGATTGATCTGAATCCTGGAGTTTTCATTTGATCCAATGCAAGCTAAAAGGACTTACCATGAAAAACCTGTTGAGATCCGAATTGAAAATCATACAATTACTTCGTAAATCTACTGATTACTGAGATTATCTTCTCAGAGAGTAAAGAGGCTACTGAAGCAACTCACTCGCTGTAAATGACTGCTCTATGGCACAACCCCTGCTGAGTCCTGCACTCTCTGAATGAACAAGCCCTTTCCTCGTCAATCCTGCCAATCTTTCCTACATCAAATCTATAACACCTTTTTCTAATCTCATGTATCACCATTTCTTTTTCACACTCTTCTTCTTGAATAGATTTGTCCTTGTCACCGTCCCATGGTGGAATTCTCTTAGACAGATATCTGATAACAAGTTCTTTGATTTCATCATCATCACCTGGCTTATTTGGGGTGCTGAAACGTGTTGACATGCTGCCTGCACTTTGTGGGATATGGGAGCATACCCTATCATTGCAGCTTCTCTTTCCAAAGCAGCTATCAATGCTCATTTTGCAATTCCCTATCACTTTTATGAATGATGACGTAGTCTCCATGAGTTTATTTTGCTTCTTTGCTTTCCTTTCCATGTTCCTTGTGTTGTATAACATGAGAATGAACTGTGGGGTGTATATAAACACAGAAAATGATCTGTCTTGTGGGGTTTTGGTGACTTGCTTATTCTTTTTCGTTTGGATTTGTATAATGGAAAGTTTGAATTATAAAGATTGGAACTTGTTTTGCAAAAATTCAATCGCCACCAAATCCCCGAATTCAGGATGTGGACAAAAATGCGAATGTGCATAGTTAAAAGTATGGATTTATAGGTATACTTTATAAGGGCATATGTAGTGAAACCAGAAACCCCCGATAGAAGTTGTAAAACTTGGCTGATTGTCTAAGTGTCAATTCATGCTTGCTTTGTGTTGCGCAAAGTTTTGGCTGATCGTTCTCTTCCAGCTGAAACAGGAGAAGGAATTGTAATTCCTTGGGCTGTCTAACTCTAACTCTTCTGAGCAAAACTACATCATTTTACATAAAAAGTTGAGCCTCGAGCTAGTTTGGGCCTAGGCAGTTTAGGCCGGACTCAATTAAAAAACGATGTTATTTTACACTTTTAATTTAAAAAAAATTATTGTAAAAAATTGACAGGCCAACCCCATTACCATCCCTATAAAAGAAAAAAATATCTTCAAATTCTCTCTTTTAAATTATTCAATTTAAGTTCTAAGTCAGTTTCTGTTGTAAATTGTTCATAATTATATGTGAAATGATTTTGAGAGACGTCAAACTTATGCGTTAGAGAATATATAAAACCAATTGAGTTGGCTTCACATAATAGCTTAAGCTATTGTGATGAAATGGTCCCTTAACATGGTATTAAAGCCTCAATGACCAAGTGGTCTTGAGTTCGAATCATACCACCCACCATTCTAAATAAATTAAGCACAAGATAAAGTAGGCCTGTGCAAGTTTCAAGCCCAAAGGGATTTCACTTGAGGGGGTGTGATAGAGAATATAGAAAACCAATTGAGTTGGCCTCATACAATAGCTTAAGCTATTGTGGTGAAATGGTCACTTAATACCCCCCTAGAAGGGGAATCTTCTAGTTTTAGTGCCATGCGAAAATCTAGGAGGTCTTTAAGGAGATAAGCTGAGGGAGCCTGGCAACCCATTCGTTCACTAACAACACTCACACAATTAAAATCACCCATAATGATCCATAGTGCCACTAAATCCGAACCCAACTCCATCAGGTGTTGCCATAATTCTCTTCTTTTTGTCACATTGTACAATCCATAGATAACAGAAACCATAAAGGTGAGCTGAGTGGTGTAACATTGAACTTGATAGTGTATAAATTGATCCCCTATATCCAGCATATGACAATGATAATAAACAGGATCCCAAACCATACACATTCTACCTCCTGCAAAAGCATCGAAATTGTGACATAACTTCCAACATACGAATATGTTTTCCATCATTAGTCGCAAACTGTCAATGGAAAGTTTAGTTTCAAATAAACATGCCAATTTACATATTTGTTGTCTAATAAGCTTGACAACTGTGTTTTGTCTTGAAGCCTTATTTAGGCCTTGGACATTCCAGCAAAATAGCTTCATGGAGCAGAGGTGGAGGCCCTCTCACCTCCTGGTTTCTTGGTAGGATCCGCGACACCCTTGCTACTCACACTAACTCCAGGTCCTTGACCCCTATCAAGCATTGTTCGGTTGGACGGTGTCAAGCACAACCTTTCCTTTGTTACTTGGCTTGTGAATTGTTACCTTCTGCCAGCCTCGTTCATTAGTATCCTATCTAGCAGTTGGAAGCTGTTGATCTCTCACTCCTTTCGGGTCCCACATAGTCCTTCCAATAGCAGTACTATCTTTAGGGGAACTTTTGTGGCTTTGTGCTTTATCAGGATTAGTCTTAAGATTTGGTCCCTCATTTTGGACTTTTGCCTCTTGCCTTGGGGGTAGAATAGTCATAGGGTCCCTCGGCATAGTATCCGACTGCTATATGTAAGTTGTACCACTGTAATGCATGGAGTCCTTTAGATACTTCTTCTTATTGCTTTCTTTTGTTTTGCATTCAAAATGGTTATGTCCAAATTTCTTGCAGTGGCAGTAGTAGCTAGGAAAGGTTTTGTATGAGACCAATTGCATGTATCGACTACCCCCAGGTAGCTAAACCTCAAAAGATGTCACTGGTATTTTGGAAATATCAACTTCTACTAAAATCCTTGCATACCCAATATGTGATTTTTGGCTGGTAAACTTATCCGTCCAGATCGGTCTTTAAATATAAGAACCAGGGTTTGACAACGCTTGCACATTCCACAACTCCAGAGGCATATTAGGAAATTGCAATCATATTAGGACTTCCATGAATTCTTGATAATTGAATGCAAAACTGGAGGACAATTTTTAAGGAGTAATGTCTTACCATACAACATATAGGGGCCGCCTAGTAGCCCATTTGATCAATCTTCTTCTGTATCGAATTGGAATACAATCCAGCCTTGGTCATACAGAAGAATTTTATGGATAACAGCCCATTTGGCAATTAAACTCTCAAGTTCCTTCATGCTAGGGAAACATTCAGGGAAGCATCCCACCAAACAATAGCCCCATTCTTGTTCAAGTTGGACAACATATTCTTCCTTCATGATCACTTCCTCATTAACCTGTAGAAGGTCCAGTTGCATTCTTTGTTTCAACTCTATATTGTTCTTGAAAAAACTAGCATACGAGGCCTTGGGTTTGGAATCCTGAGGAGCTGAACAAGGTGGTTCTGACATTTTGTCAAACACCTAAGGGGTTGGTTTTGGGCATTCCTCTGAATCTGAATCCTCTGTGCTACTACTCTTCACATCAATATTCTTAGTAGATTCATCAGAAGTGGATGCATCCTCATCCCCCTTTTGATTATTAACTCTTTCCTTAGGCAACCCCTCATGACCAACGTTTCCAACACTCAAATTCTTAATCTGCATTGCCTTCTTGGAACCACTCCCCCTATTACCTCCAGCACCCACATTTTATTCCTTTTGGTGCTTTGCGTTATTTTCCAGGCCAACCACCTTGACCATTGTTACCTTAGTTCCCACTGGTCAACCTGACAGGGTGGTGCTTATTGTAGCCTCTTTACCCGATCGTGTACTAGTAATCATTGCCAAACTTCCCCCTACAGTTTGAGACGCACTAGCCCCTGCGTTATGCTTAGACCGTGTGCCATGTTCTCCTACACTTTATTTTCAACAACGTCTTGAAAGCTTGATGGAGATACTTAGTGAGGAGAACCCTCCACTAGTAGACCCAGTATGCAATCAACTGTGATATCCCTACCTTTACGCGACGTCTTCTGCCATTTTCCTATGCTCAAAAACACCAAAAGATGTAGATCTAGAAATTAGGAAGGAGTGTAGAAGATTCGAATGATGTGCGAGACCTAGGTGAAAAAATTGCTTAAGTTGAGAGAGAGCTCCCCACCGCACTGATAGCTTTTTCTTGATTCTATACTTCTTACCTTCTTAGCATCACTGCTCGTTAATAGAAAATAACCTTTGAAATGTTTTAAATCCTAAAGTTCCTAAACTGATAAATGAAGTATAAATATATTTACCTATTTTGCTTTCGTATTTGACAGATACTAAAATTGTATCTCTTCTTTAAATTTAAAATTGGTAATTTAAAATTGGTACTTTTGCAAATAGCAATCCTAATTTAGCCCTTACATCCAAATTTTTCTTTTCAATAACTAGAGATAAAAATAGTGGTGGAACTTAACAAATCAACTGAAATATAGAAACAAGTGTTAATTAAAAATTGTACAAAGAATAATCAATCTTTTCTCAAAACTTATATCTATGTTACAAAAGAAAAAATATATTTATAAAACATGCTTAAGTTAATATCTACTTTAAACAACAAAATCGTTTAAAATGATATATTGTAAAAAACAAATTGATCATGATTCATAAATAATAAGAGTAAATTTTAATATTCTTCAAACCACTATACTTACAAATATTATATAGGCATGTATGTTGTATAATAGATAAATGCTAGAGAAATTATCTACAACTTATGTATTTGATAAGGACAAAATTTAAAAGAGGAAATATGATCCTTTTTTTGCAAGATTTATTAATTTCGTATGTGCTACGTGAGTTCAAGTGGCAATAGTGAGTTAAAAAAGGTTGTAATTTCACAAAATTTCTCAAATTTAAAATCCTTAACGTCATTATTATCCCCACCTATCATCCTTTAATATGAAACACATAATCATCTTCTTTGTTGGAAATTTACGAGTGGAGTAATCTCATATCGAAAAGAGGCATAAGAATAAGGTGAGTTATAAATAAAGATAGGAATCATAATCCATTGCCTTAAGGCTTTGAATTAATATATGATGTCTTAGTTGTATATGGACTCATTTAGACTCAGTCCAATTCCTATCCAAGTTCCCTCAAAACCCTTGATTAGTATCAAAGTTAGGTTGGCAAAGTTTGATAAATAGAGATTTATGAATTTGGGTTAGATGAATAGTGATTCATAAAATGACTTAAATAATTTATCCATGGGTTGAGGTGGAGCTAGTCTAATATGAATTAGATTTATTTGTGAAGGGGAAGAAGTTGTAAATTTATATATGGATATTTCCACATCAGAAAGAGACATAAGGATTAAG
Source organism: Erythroxylum suave (assembly GCA_027563595.1). Taxonomy (NCBI): domain Eukaryota; kingdom Viridiplantae; phylum Streptophyta; class Magnoliopsida; order Malpighiales; family Erythroxylaceae; genus Erythroxylum; species Erythroxylum suave. Next base: position 40,927,532 of record JAOSBN010000008.1, read on the forward strand.
TGAGTTATAAGCAAAGATAAGATTCACAACTCATTACCTTAAGGTTTTAGGTTGATATATAATACCTTGTTTGTATATAGGCTCACTTGGACTCGGTCCAATTTCTCCATAAGCCCCCTTAAAACCCTTCATTCTCCTTATTGTAAATCATCCCTAATCTAATACCTTAACTCATTCAACCCTAATTCCACTTCTTTAACATATTAATCCCTAATGCTTCTCTCCTTATTTGACAATGAAGACAATGCCATCTTCATATATACCACTGTTTCTGACACCCTAATGCTTCTCTCCTTATGTGATAGTGAAGATAGTACTGTCTTCATATAAACAATTATTTGTTGCACTCTTATGTGACTGTGTTTCTAGCTCAATGAGTTAATCTTTTTCTTATTTATAATCCTTATTAAATTGGTGCAATTAATATAAAATTTATAAGGTATCCCTCTTCTATGAGCTAAGTGCTTTATGAACCTAATGATGCACTATACATCAATAATTTAAAACTCAAATGTAACTTAGATTCAATTTTGTTTGATTTTTTATTAGATTATGATTTCCTAAATTTTTGCTTCCAAACATATGTGTACAAAACCTATAATAGTTTTTCCACTTTTAGCAACTACGGAATGGAATCATCTTTATGAGTTTAGCAATTATAGTAAGGTTAACATAAAAACTTGCATTTATGGTAAATGTTTTAATTTTTTAAGGTTCATTTACCATATGGTAGCAAATTTAACTTTAAAAAATATCACAATATCATTAAAATATGACTTTAAGTTAGTTGTTGGAATTGGGTAAACTTTTATCCTACTCTTAAAGTAATTGTGCTATGTATTGTTTCCTCTAGTGTAATATACTTTTAACTTAAAATCTCCATGTTACTGGTAGTCTACTAATTGATGATATTTCTATGCTTATAATGATTTATTAGTTTTAATTGTAAGTTCAAAGTGTAGTTGTAACTAGCACTGTCAAGTATGGGTCATTCCCATGAGGATTGTAAGTACTAGTATTCACCTTTTCCCTATTATCTAACTGTCAAATTAGATTGTGTATTTGATTACAAAGCAAACGAAACAAATTGAAATAATATTGAAAGAATAATGAACTCAACGGAAAATACTATGAAAAGTCAATATCAAATAAATAGTACCTAAATAATGTATACCCCTAAGACCTCTTAAAATCTAACCCTTTATTGTGCAATTAAATTATTGATTATTAGATCTTGGAAATTCCTATCTTATGTTAATATCTTTCTCAAGACTACCAACAACTAATCCTTAATTGATTAACTAAAATCTCTTTCTAGTTAAAACCTCTAAGATTGTATTCACACTGATAGGGATGACTACAGATCCTAGTTGTAACATCCTGTTTTTCCATGTTAAGGGTTAGAACCCTAGAATACTGCACATGAGAGACGTTGATGAGAAAATTAGGAAATGCACTTTATACTCATGCATAATTTAGCATACATACATATGAATTTGATTATTGCACACATTACAATGATCGTTCATGCACTCATTTGACATTTATCGGTTATAATTGATTTATAAATGTGATTATGATGTGAATTGTGGATTATATGTCTTGAATTTTTTTTGGAAAGTATAAATAGTGATTTAGAATTTTTGGTGAAAATTTGGGAAATTTATGATATTTATGAGTATTTTGGGACCAGGAAAAATACCAAGTGATAGGACAATTGACAAACGGTAGAAGAAATAAATATCAAATGGCAGTAAAAATTTTGATGAATGACATTAGGATTTAATGACATATGTCATTAAAAATTGGGAGACAATTGGATTAGAAATTGGAGACAAATAGACTAGTTATTAAAAAGGGCCCAAATGAGACAATAGGAAGGTGACAAGTGGCAGTGATAAGTGTCAGTACCACTCACCACTTACCACTCATCCCACACTATCCTTACATATGAAAGACTAACATTTTTATTGTCTTTCATTCTTATTTCACGACATATACTTCTTTCTTCATCTTCTTCACTCTTCTTCTTCTCCATTCATGAAATACAACCCACCTCACGACCTTGTGCTTGCTTTCAACCTTTTTCTTGCTATTTTTGTAACATCTCATTACCCCATGATTAGGGTTAGACCCTAGGATGCTTATATATGATAATTTATTAAGAATTTAGAAGTGCATTTCATGCATTATATGGCATACACATACACGTGAATATTGTTGTCATTCATGAAATAATCGTACATGCATTCATTGACATTTTCCAGGTATAATTGATTTATAAATGTGATTAAAGTGTGAATTCTGGATTAATTGTCTTGAGATTTTGAATTGGGTGTATTAGAATTATTTTCGTAATTTTTAGTGACATTTCGGATATTTCAGAAATTTCTGAACATTTGGAGTATTTTAGATTAAGAAACATGCTGAAATAAGAGACAAATTATTCGATGACAAATGGATAAATTATGGAGGGACATGTGGACCTATAACTAAGAGACAAATGGTAGCTTATCTTGTGGACAAATGTAACATATGCATTGGAGACATGTGTCAAGACACAAATGAGCCAATTAAGTCACATTATTGGGTAAGAAGATTTCTGCAACTCTTTATTTTTTCTCCACCGAAATCCTCCACCGTTAAATCTCATCTAATGCTCACCAATCTAACTTGTGCATGTTAGTGTTATTGGCTCATCCATCATCGAAAACACTTCCAAGCCCTAGCCACTTAGGATTTTACTTATTTCACTCTTCTTGCCTTTGCTTCATCCACTGAAGTTTCTCATTTTCTCTCCCCATTTATGAAATTTTGTTAAAGAGAGAAGAGAGAGAGAAGCTTAAGTGAATTAAGTTTTATGATAGTGTAAATAATTTCTATTAAGGTTTTAAGGTTTGTTAATGGATGCTAAATGGTGAATATTTTCATGCTTGTGGATTGATGCATGTGTGAATGGTGTTGATGCATGTGTGGGTGGTGAAGGAAGAAGCAGATTCAGTGGTATGCTTAACAAGATGAAAGATTGAAGTGAGCTGGAGCATGATTTATGCAGTATTTTACTGAACATACATCCATATTTAGGGTATAACTTGATCTGTGAATATCCAAATTGGATGGAGTTTGATTTAAAGTATACTAGAGGCATAGCGCTATATTTTTCCTGAAGAAATAGAAACTGAATTATGTCTCTAAGAGTTTCAAATTTTAATTTGAAGTTGACATTGGGATTCTATCGGGGTTTGGGAATAGTCTGTAGTTTTTGTAGTATAACTTGCATAATACTAATCAAATCTGCATGAAATTAGCTTCATTAGTAACTTAAGGCATAAAGAAACAATTTTTTAGAAGAATGTTTTGCCTAAATCCTTCATATTCCTTGTCAAAATGACCATGAAAGATTGACCTGAAGCTCTATTTTGGGAAGAGGTGGAAGAAGTTGGAATAAAAGGTAATGCACGATCATGACTCTAAGGGGCATGAAGGGGTTTCAGGATTGTGCACAAGCATGATCGTGACATTTGAGGATCAAATGGAAATGCACGATCGTGCTTGCACAGTGAAGGTATACTGCTGTTTGATAGTTTTGAACATCCTTCATTCTTTTGGCTATAACTTCTTGTTCTGACCTCTAAATGACTTGATTTTTAAGTAAAAAAACTCATAACACATTTTCATTCCTTTCGATAAAAACATATAGCCATATGAAGTCATTCTGGAGAGATTTTATTGATGAATTTAGGATGAAAATGAGGAAGTGAACTGGAACATTTTCATTGAACATGCTTTGGTATTTTAGGTATATCTTGATCTGTAGATTTTTAAATGAGTTAATTATTAATTAAGAATAAAGTAGATTCATATGGATACAACTCTCTTGAATAAGTATAATTTTAATTCTCTCTCTAAACATTTCAAAATCTAGCTCAAAATTGAGTCTTGACTGAAGTTGTAGTACTACCCAAGACAGAAATCATGTCCTGTTGATATTGAATAAACTGTATTGATAGATGTCGAATTAGACAAAGGTGTTTTCCAAAAAGTTTTAGTTTATTCTCTTATCTTTTGATTGGTATAACTTTTATAATTTTTGTATATGGGAATTGAGAGATATGAGTTGTACGCTGTCGAGGGTATGATCATGTACTAGCCAAAAGTTCAAATGTATTCAGTCTGTAGTATTGTGAGCATAACTAATATAATATTGAATCAAATTGTATGATTTTGGTGTCATTCGAAACTTAAGACATCGGAGAACAATGTTATAGAAGGAAGTGTTGCCAAATTACTTCACTTTACTAATGTTAATAATCATGCAAAGTAGACCTGAAAGTATGTTTTTAGACAAGTCTAGATTGTTAAATTGAGTACTAATATATGAATGATTATTGTGATAAGAATAATGATAAGAAACCCAGAATTGTCATGAACATGCATTATACGTATTCAGTTTACATAAATGTGCATAAATAAATTCATATTTGTGCAAAATTATGATATGTGTATGTATGATATGTTTTAGAGGAACACGTTGAGTGACAGTATCTAGACATTGCTAGGACTTCAAGGCAATAAGCAAAAGGAGTGTTTTTCAGTCAACCTAGATGATCTTCCTAGGATTGATTGATTTATTCTATTTAACTTTCAATTATTGAATTGTTGTGATTTGAATATGAATTCCAGACTTGAATAGTCTGAGGAGTTTACTAGTTAGGAATGTATTGGAAGTGTTATATTTGCATCTGATATTTGAATGATATATGTTTGCCACTGAATTCTGAATGCTCAACGAAAGTTGTAAGCCCAACCAAGATTCGATGAATGTGAGATTTTGTTTGTGCGTCATAAGTGAACGTTATTCATGACATATTCTGTTATTTGATGCATTTCATAAAATGCATGCTTAGATAAAGGCGTTGTGATCAGAGTAGCCATTTTGAAAGAGCTGTAAGCTCAGTATTCTGCATGTAGAGCCTTGCTCCGTGATTTTTGTTCTGACTAAGCCTAATGGGACAGTATTTGTTTCTGTATTGAAAGGTACTCGGTCATAACAAATAATAACAAATTTGGAGTCTCATATGCATCTACATTGAACATTTATGATTATGAAATATATGTTTGTGAAATCTTTTCTGAAGTTGTGATGTGAAAGTGATATGTTATGATAATGTGTCTAATTGGGATGTACAAGTTTTGAAAGAATGTATGTGATGTGTATGACATTCTTTATGTCTTATTGTGATTGTTGGTTATATGATATTTGTGTTTTGTGCCTAGAGTGACATCATTAATGATGGTTCACTCATTGAGTTCGCAAAACTCATTTAAAATTGCAACGTGGTTTTTCAGGTAAGAGACAGGAGACCTAGATTTCTAAGATCTTCTAAAGGAACTTTTTAGACTAGACATGGCTCAAAGGTCTGTCAGCTGGCAATCAAGGAGTTATAATTGTTTTTAAGTAGTCAATATATGCCCTATAGAACTTATGTATATCGGTTGTAAATATTGGTTTTTGATGACTCAGTGTAAACGTTTATGAATGAATGAAATGCAAAGTTGAGTTTTTTTGTTTATATTGTGTTTTGTGACTTGTACATACATAGTTGATGACATGATTAAGTTGGATATGTTGCCATGTTATAAAGTAAAGGTGAGATAGTTAACATGCCATTACTATAGTTTATATACTGAAATGTCCTCAAGGTATCCCGGTATGAAATCTATAGCAGTGGGTTGTTGCCACAACTTACTTGGTAGACTCCAAGTTCTTCAAAAACACCAAGAAGCCTTAACTTCTCTTGTCACACGATCATCATCTTAGAGGAGGAATAAGTTAGGTTTTCTTATGGTAATTGAAGAAGAAAACAAGGTGGGAGTAGCAAATGAAAGAGGAGAACTATGTGTAACATTGATGATGGTTAGGTGAGTCAAAATCTTGAAGAAGAAGAATGAAGAGAAAAGATAGAGATGACCATGAAGAGAAGACAAAAGCAAGAGTGAAAACAAATTAATGGTCTTTCAACGTTAAAAGAATCGTAGTTAAAGATATGGTTTGCCAAGTGACACTTGTCACTTGCCATATGTCCAATCTCTATAGGTTTACACTAGGTTCTTTTATTTAACTAGTCCATTTAACTCTAATTTCTAATCCAATTGTCTCCCAAATTTCAATGACACTTGTCATTTCCACTATTATTAAACTCTTATTTCTACTACCATAAATCAATTGTCCCGCGACTTGGCATTTTTCCTAGTCCAAAAATACCCAAAATTCAAGAATTTCCTAAATTTCACCAAAATTTCTAAATCCATACTTATACACACCAATTCAATTTTCAATGCAAATAATCCATAATTCATATCAAAAATCACATTTATAAATCAATAATACCAAAAAATTGTCAATGAATTCATATACAATGATTCTAAAGTGTGAAAATAATCAATTTAACATGTATGTATGTGAGAATGAAATGCACTTCCTAACTTCTCAGTACTATCTCTCATATACAATATTTTAGGGTTGGATAATGGAATGTTACATTATATCCATTATGGTGTACATTTTTTAGCTTTAAGCTCTTTTTCACACTAGTCACTTCGATTACAACTCCTTTATCTAATCATGCATAACAATGTGATGGAATACAACAATTTACACAATATGTTATCAATAAATTTCATTCAATGTGTATTGTCATTTTTCACATTCATCAGATCTAAGCCCAACATTCAACTTTCTGTTAAGTACACATTATCCATATTCATATACAATTAGGAAACACTTCCAATACAATCCTAACTATCAAACTCCTCAGACTATCAATGTCTGGAATTATCACAATCATATCAATAACATTTTAATATCTAAAAGTTAATCGAAAACAATTCAGTTATAGTAAGAAAACATCTAGGTTAACTGAAGTACGTTCCAGATAATCTATTGTCTTGATGATCTGGCAATGTCTAAATGCTGACGTTCAACTTGTGTTTCTTTAGTCATGTAATATACATATATTTTACACATTACAAAGTTGATCAATCATAAAAATATTCAATCATGCACATGTATATGTGTCATGTTCAATCCATACTCAATTGACTTTTCCTAAGTGGTTATCCTTATTCACAAATCTTAACCATTCATACATCATATCTTGGATATAATTAGTTTGCAATTGGTTTTATACCTTAAGTAAACTTAATTATTATAAATTCATTAACCAACATTTACCAGCCCTTTTCTATCAGTATATGTATTCACACAATTTCCAATTCTCATTCGTTCATTCCTAATGCATTATTCATATCCTTTGGTTCACATTTGTATTCATAAGAACATCTACATTCCTTTAACACTCATAAATTCCCAATTTAAATACATTGATATCAAACAATCCATTTCTTAAGTTATAACATTAAATAACAACCTAAACTTATCAAACACTTAACTTATCAAACATCAAACTACATTCATTTTAAGCCTCAATCAAGTCCAATTCCACCAAAGTAAGTAACTTATCCTTACTTGGTTAAACAATCATAAAAAACATAAAATTTCATTCCCAAATCATTGCCCACGATCGTGAAGGATCTTCCCACAATCGTGGGATGAGTGAGCCGAAAGTTCACCATCTATTTCCTTCAATTTTTTTCTAAATTTTAACATCTTTATACCAAATTCAAAACATCTTCTTAATAGTCCATTAATTACACCTCAATTATAGCTTAATTTTACTCCAATTCTCATCAATTTCATCTACAATTCTAACTCAAAATTATTCAACTGATAGTTCATGCATCATTACAAAGCAGAATCAATCATTCACTATCATACATATAGTCCTAGTTCTTTCCGATTTCAAGAATGCTATGTTAGTACTTTTCTTTAGAAATTCACCTTCATTAAACTTCAAATCTCAATCCACTTCATCCATATAACAACATATAATTCACGGTTTTATATATCAAGAACAAAGCATAAAAATATCCAAGTTCATCCATATTCTGGCAGACTTCATCATCAACATCATATATAATCCATCCTAATTCAATCATCATAATCTTTCATTTAAAAAATTCCATTAAGAATAACACTTTACTTACTTATTTAGCTTCCAATTCCATACAATATCATCACAAATTCAAGGTGAAAATAAGTTGGGTTTCAATAAGGACAAAGGATAACAAGAATATGGTTCTTTATCTATCTTGTGAAGGATAAAAGTGTGGATTTAGTGTGGCAATTAAGCTAGGATTAAACCAAATACGAAGATGTGAGATAGAATCAAATTTTTTTAAAAAGAAAAGAAGAATATGGTGAATGTTCCAACAGAAACTTTTGCTACATTTGCTTAATTCAACTAGATGCAAGGTGTCACCATTTGACAATGGCATTTGTCACTTGGCATGTAAACCACTTGCCCTCTAGATAAACTGCCATATGTAAACTAGTTATTAGTCCATTTTTCAGAAATAATTACTGCCATTTGTAAATTAATTACCCATGCCAAATGTCACTCATTTGTCGGTGCCATTTGTCACTTATTTTATAGCCTTAGTCATCCTAATTTTTCTAGTGTCAATTTGTCTTTCCACTTGGCATTTTACCTAATCCAAATTTACATATTAATTCATCAATCTCCCAATTATAACAATTAATTACAAATTACTAATTGCAATCCATCATACTAAATTTAAGACATAAATAATACATAATTCACATCATGATCATTGTAAACCTTTCATACCCCGAAACATGTCGATTTAGTGCATATACAATCTGTTCATTGTCTCCTAAATCATAATTCATGTGTGTATACTAATGATATGCATGTAAATGAAATGCATTTCATGAATTCTCAATGATATTGCCCATGTGCAATAGTTTAAGGTTCTAATCCCTTAGTATGAAAAAAGGGCTCTTACAGGTAGTCTCTAGTTTTTGATGATGAGAGTATAACAAATAAGATGCATTTGATGAATTACCAAATGCATCCTTATCTTACCAATTAGGTCTTTCAACATAGTATTAGTACGCACATTTTGATTTAAAAAGCTTCAAAGCTTCTGATTGTGCTTGTTTCATATGCTATGCATGGCATAAGGAAATATTGAAGACTAACCTATCTCCTAAGCTTGTGTCCTTGAAGTGGCAACTACACTCTATTATGTTCTTCCAATTACCTAAATAAGTAGTTAGGTTACAAAGTTGGAGAATGTTCTACAAAATAAAATTTGAGTTATGGAATCTAAAAGATAGATGATCCAAGCTTTCAACCTTTCATCTACATAAATTACAAAGGAATTTAAGTATTAAAGAAACTTATTATCTTTTAAAGGGTACTTATTTAGACGAGAATGATTCTCAAGATAAGTAGTGGGAGTAAGATGAAATTTGAAAACTTCAAATCTTATGACAATACATTCAATTAGAACTATTGTCTTTATTGATACATTTGATGTATACTTGAATTACAAGACATTGAAAGATTCACTTTCATGATTAATTCAAATAGTTTGTTTTAGAGATAATTGTGAATTTATCATGTATACAAGCAGGTTAGTGGGATTATAGTTGTCCTCTTTAGTGGGAGTATATGGAGACATATTGCTCATAGAGAACAACAATTCTAATTTTAAATTGTTGAAAATATAATTGTCTATGAATAACTCTTGTTGGATATGGAAAGGTAACAACTGTGAATTAGATCTGTAGAGATGATTAGAATTTGCTCACCTATTCTAAGTCTAAGTATAAAGATAATGTACTAAAGATATTTAGCATTTGAGATATCAGATAATTATGAAGTATTAAAGATATCCATTATTCTATGTATGAGTTAACATTTGAGCTCAAGATGATAAAGATATAACTTTAGAAGTAAATCCCACTTAAGGTTTATTTACTTAGAATAATATCATTTAAGTTTGGAAAGGTTCAAATGTAGAAGTGGTTGATAATTAAGCTATAACACAATTTTTATTTTGTGAAAATGATTGATTGGATCGATAATTTCTTTAATGAACTTGATGTTGTTCCTTGCATTGTTTATGATAGTAATGTATTGTAGAACATTTGAGTCATTGGGTATGTAAAAGGAGCTAAGGTCTCATCAAAGATCTAAGTATATATTTAGGCAATCTTTCTTAATTATGATGATAATTAAATAGGAGATTATTGGTTTATGCCTTACAGCCAATCACTTTGGTTATAGTTTAACGACAAAATAATTTAAAGGCATTCTTTATCTTGTATATATTTAGATGTATATGATAAAATCCATGGGAAAATTAAACATTGTAATTAGAATTATAAAGAGATTATAGTTATAAGATTCATATTGCATTTATTTATTATTCCTAAATTGTTCCTAGTTATTTTTCTATTAAGACTGGACATTAATAGAACATAAAAAAACTAGCACATGTTTTTTTTCCTTATAAAGGAAGTAGTTGATCTCATAGACTAAAGTATGGGGATAAACATATGTGTGGGTATTTGTTAGAGAACAAGTTCACTAAACAGAACCAACTGAGAAATCCATTTGAAACATTACTTATATGTCTATAAAATTCTCATTGTGATGATCGAATAAGTGATCATTTGATTTGAGGTCATCAAAGTTATCTTGTATAAGTATTGCTATGTTTTGATACTATTTGTGATTTATTTAATCATAAGTTATTTAATCGGTAGTTATTGGATATAGCATGAACTAAATGGAGGTAGTTGTGTAAATCACCCTAAAGTAGTTAGAGAGAATGTTTCGTTGTTCCCGACTAGTATTGATTTAAGAAATCCTTGGCTAAGGTAAAATGTAGTTTTGTAAATAATTTACAAATGTCATTAATTGAATCAATAGCTAATGACAGAGACCTAATATGATTGGACTTAAAATAGAGTTGACATTAATTTCATACTTTATGTCCTATCGAAATATTATATGATGGAAGGATTAAATTAAACGAAAAAAATAATTCACAAAAATGTTAGTCAAAACCACTTTAACATTCCTTAGTAATTGGGTGGTCATGATGCATTGCTAGATATTAATCTCGATTTATGATTATGAAATTTTTAATTGGAGAACTAAAGATAAGTTAAAAGAAGTTTTAATTGATCTAATTTTAATTATGAATTCTAGTTATAATTTATAATCATTGTCAATATATTTGAGAATCTAAAGGGTCTCACATACAGATGAATTGAAGTGAGCAAAGATATTTTGTCAAGTTGGAGTTGTAATGTTTGAGAAAATTTAAGATTGAATATGGGATATTTAATAAATAAAGTTAAATATGAGATATTGGATCATATTTAGGCATAATTGGTATTTAATTAGAATTATTTATAATTCTAATTAAAGTTTAATTGAAATTAGAATTTAATTTCAATTAAA
>JAOSBN010000008.1:40963693-40985371 GCA_027563595.1 Erythroxylum suave
TAGAATTGATGTACAGACAGTAAAAATGACAGATGTATAAATTTCTAGTTTTGATGAAATGAAATGAGGAAAATTTTTGTTTGAAAAACATTATGATTTTTATACTGATGTTTTATTATGATGCTATGTGAGGTTTTTGTAGTGATTGATCGTAGCTTACCCTTATCGTATGATATGTATTGGAATGACCTGTGCGCATCCCGGTGTGTACCCTGCGGTAAGGGGGCACTACATAAATACTATAAGGACTCAATAAAGGTAAAGAAGACTCACAAACACGATTTTCTACAAGGACATGGGTAATTTCAACTAGGTTTTTAACACGATTTGACAAAACATGCTTAACACTAGAAGGTAGACTAGATATAAACAAAGTTGAAAACAGATGAATAGGGTAATTTGGTAATGTTTCCATAACTATTGGGCTCTCTCCTTACTCACTCTTATCAAGAGACAATGTTACCCCTAGCTAAGACACAAAAGATGGCTCTAATACCAATAAGGTGACCTCAAAAGGCACACAAGGAAAGTACGACAACTAACTAGCTCAAACAATACCTTTGAATTGACCATTGACTAACCAAAGTCGGATTGTAGACTACTACAGTGTCTGGTAGACTATTATGGAACAATATGGGAACCCTTGTGACTATCAGTAAATTCCAGGAATGATGGCCGAGACACAAAGCTCTTCTCTCCACGAGCACACAACTCTCAGCTTTCCTCTTAGGAACCTTACACTCTCACGAGTGTGGTGGGTTTCAGGTGTGACTTATGGCTTTTTTTTACGGGCGTAAAACGGTGCTTATTTTATCTAAACCGTGTTTTCTTGCCCCAAAATGGAAAAAGTCATACTCTAGTGGTGACATATTTTGAAAAAAAGCATGACAGTACTTTATCCGGGACATTGACACCATGATAGAAAAATGAGACTTAAATTGACGTGTTTACGTAAATTGTTTTTATAAGGTTAGGAACACTTCTGTGAGAGAAATGCTCTAAAGATGATCACCTTTAGAACTTATTGTACAAATCATTTTATGATTAGTAAAGGCATTTTTCATTATTTCGATGTTCATACGTTTATGGATTTGATGTTGATCTTAAATTGATTTAATGAAATCCTTGATACAAAACATAACATGGAGGAAATCATGATAATGAGATTCCTATCATGTGTAATTATGTTGGTATCTAAACTTTCCTTAGTCATAGGATTAAAGAGATGGGATATCATTAATCTGGATAAACTAGCACATGTTATATTCTTTGATTAGATCAAGCAGTAGATATCATAAGCTGTGGACATGGGTTGTTAAGAGTTAACATGTGGATACTTACTAAAGGTAGTAAGTACATTGGATTGAGCTACTATGAGACAATCATATGGATATTCTATCATATGGATATTTTATTCCAGTGTCAATGATAGTCTCATCTTAGCAATGATGCAAGTACCTTTTGACTTGAGGTGCTTAAGATGTCTCGGATATTGATTTTGTGCTTTGACTCCATTCATCAGTGCCCTTCAGGGGTTACTCATAGGGTGGTGATTGGATACAATTTGAGTTATTTGGAGGTAATTGAGTAGCCAATAAATGATTCACCACTCCTGATAGAAGGAGACGATACCCACAACCTCTTGTCGGGGTCATTACTCGGAAGTCTCCGGCCAGAGCTAATATGTGTCATGAAGAGAGTCTTCAATGGTACATAGAGTAATCAGATCCTCAGGATAAGATCTAATAACACTTGGACTAGATGTCACGTAGTTAGTTTAGTGGGAGTTGACACTTTGACCATACTCTAAACCAAGTGGGGTATAGATGGTAAAAGGACAAATTGCATGGCAACATTGCATATGGAAGGATTCATAGTCAAACCACTAACTTTCCGGTCAATTGGAGGTTATGATGTTTTGCTAGATACTACTCTTGACTTACTTGAATTAAGTATTGATTCAAGTGGCCAATATAACTAGGAACCTAATGGGTCACACACATAGGAGATTTGAAGGATGACTAAAATAGTCTTGAATGGTGATTTAAGATATGAGAGAGCGTTTCGGGATTGTGTCGTGATGTAATCGTGGTAGAAAACGTTATATGGAATGGATTAGAAACAAGTGTTGATAGTTGCCATTAATGCATGTTATTCATGGTCATTAACTTTCTATAACTTCCATTAATGCATGCTATTCATAATCATTAACTTCCCATAACTTCCATTAATGAATGCTATTCATGACCATCAACTTCCCATAACTTTCTATTAATGATAGGGGTTATGGAAGGCCAAATGGTGTAGAAAATTGAGATGATTTTCATTCATCTTATGTAAGACACAAAGAAAAAAAGTTCTTTTTCTAACAAACATACTTTTTTTTTTCTCTAACTCTCTCAAGAGTTATTGTCTTTGCTAGCATAAAGAAAGAATTCTAGCCATCTCCTAGTGAGGTTTCCTCCTTTTGTCTTCGTGTGGACTTTCATTAGAGACGGTCTGCATTGATCGTTATCGTTTACGACAACTCAACACAGAGAAGATTAAAAAATGAAGGAGATAATCATAAAGGTATGTAAACATCTTACATTTCATGTTTTTGTTTTTTATATCTATATGCATGAGTAGATTTCGTTTTAAGATTTTGTTTTATTTCTATTATGTATATTTGATATATATTATGTATAAGATGCATGATCAGAACCTAACATTAACATTTGTTATTCTATTAACTGTTACAACAAAACTATTTTTAATATGTAAGGGTGTGAATCCATTCGTTTCTTAAAACATTTGCAGGGTTATTGATGTGCATTTAAGGGTAGATTAGTTTGAGCCAGTGGAGGTAGCCATGTCCATGAACTTGATGTTTGATGATAAAAAAAGGTAAAAGCCTTAGTTTGGTTTTTCTGTTATGTGCCTTACTTTGTAGCTCCATTTTTGTATCGATTAACTTGATTCAACCTTAGAACATTGTCCTTTTGGATCCATAAATATGTTCCTTATCAACACTAAAGTTTTAAGTCTTGGGTTTTATGAAAGGAAAAGTTTTAATATTTGGTTTTTAATTCTAGTTAATAATGGAAACCTGGATGATTTATAAAGAACTATTACTGCTCTCGTGGAGCCAGTAAAAGCACCTGTTGTCAAAGTAAATTACAATCCACTTTTGATTAATAAAAAGTTCGGAGAAGAATCGACGGTAACCTCTAATTTTTATTTATTTACTGATAATGAAATCTATTCTTATGTCTTGTTAAAAGATTGTCATATCAAACACTCGACAAAAGCATGAATTCTTAAAGAAGTTAAGAATTTGGTTTGTTCAAACTTGGAATTGATAACTTCTAAAAATATTTAAATACTTTTAGGCCTTATTTGGTAAATGGCTTATTAGCCATTTTTTGGTGAATTGAAAGGTCTTAGATATTTAACCACGTCAAACTGCTAATAATTATGGTAGATAATAAGCTGATTGAGTTGACGAATTGAACCAAATTCGCTAATTTTGAAAATGCTCCTAAATGCTCTATAAGGAGCATTTTCCTCCAGCGGTTGAGATGTTGAGGAATTAAAAGTTTATTATATACGAAAGTTATTACAAATTATTCAAAGAGATAGGGAAAGAGATAGTAGGGTTATTATTTAAATCTAATATTTTAAATTTAAAATTTTGAAATTGAATTAAAATCAAATTTGAGTCAAAATATTCAAAGAATTATTATCACATTATATACGTCTTCTTTAACTTTGAAAGTAAATTATTATGAGAATATTCAAGGAAATATTAAGATATAATGCTCTTGTCTTTATAAATTTTTTTAAAAGTTATATCCTTATAAGTTAGTTTACAGATAATTTTATCAAAGATCTTTAAATAAACAATTAGTTTACAGATAATTTTATCAAAGATCTTTAAATAAACAACTGAATTATTTGCTGGTCAAATTAGCTATATTAATTTGTTGTTAGTTAACCGCTGATAGAATCAGTTAACAGCTAAAGTAATCCTCTGATTGTTAAATTGGGGCTTAATCAATTATTTTCACAAAAATAAAAAGAAAAATTAAGAATAAATATTAGACCTTTTTAATTTAAAAAGCCTTTATCATATATATTATTAACAAGATTTGGTGGGTACTGGACAGTTATGTGCATGCATGAGTCTAATAATTTAATAAATTTTGAGAGTTCAAAATTAAGTTAAAGAGTTTCAATAAAAAAATTAGAAATCATTTTGATGTGAACTATAGTTTAAAAAAATATTAAGTAAACCTTTCAATGATCGAAATATTTGATTAGATACGAAAACATTAAATATAGTGAGTGATTAAGTATTTAATATTTTTGGTTATCGTATAAATAACCCTATAGATTATTAACTAGTGAATGGAGGCAGCGTCCATTTGAGCTCGACAACCTCTGTAAAGCGTTTAATTAGATCAACAAAAGGGTTGCTCAGCTCAAAATTGTGAGTCTTCTCTCCTTCTTTCTCTCTCTCTCTCTCCCCTCCTTGTTTATTATAGTTGTCATAATACTAATCTTTAGACTTTCTCAAGTTTAGTATCTGAATTTGCTTTCTTTAGACTAGAAAGTTTGTTTTCTGTCGTGTTTGTGGTCCTAGAACATTTTTTCTTTGGGAATCAGGTTCAATTAGGGTTTGTTGGCTTCCCTTTTGTTCTATGATGTGTTGTTTCATAGTAATTCTTCTTTTTTTTACTTTACTTAGTATAAAGTAGATGTTGTTAATTCTTTGTTTATTTTATGTTTGTTGCATAGTGTGTCTTTGTTTATTTGTTTTGGTTGTATATATTCTAATTAGAGGCTAGGGTATATGTTCTTGAGGACTAAATTATCGACCTTTATTGAACCAAATACATGCCGATGAACATTGAGTTGGGGTGTATAACATTCTTAGGCTACTTAAATAATGAATTTCCATCGTTTGAAGGCTTTTGGTTCTTTCAGGCTTCAAGTGATAGGTAAAATGGCTCTAATTTTTGACTGATATTCTACTTAATTTTGAAGATCTTGTTCGTAATTTTACTTATTTATATTAAGTAATTTTATTTTATTTATCGATTCTTTTAATATATCAGTTTTATATATTTATTTTTTTTAATCTGCATCATTTTTTATTTTTACATTTACATATGGATTTATTGAAAATAATTCTTTTGCTCTATAAAATTAAAGCCTTGTAATATCCGACTTATCTAAACCCTATTTTAATGTGGGATTTAGATTGAGTACGATGATGACGAAGAGAAGAAGAAGCTTAATATGACGGGAGACAGTTTATCATTTCTTAGTGGGCAACTAATTGGCCGATTCTTTGTTATTGTTCCACGTGGCACATTCTAACTGTGTACAGCCCATGTTCATGTCCACCCAAACTGCTCTCATGGTTAAACGATGGAGGGAAAAACAATGAGTTTCATTTTTTATAATATAAATTATACAAATCATCCTATTTTGTTATTTTACGCAATTAAAATGATACCTTTTTTTATTTAACCATACAAAATATAGCGTTAATTTTTAAAAATTAAACGACTGAAATAAGTGTAAGACAACCAAAAATATATATTTGTACAAAACAGGTAGTGTTTGCCGTTAACAGTTGGCATGAAACAGGTAGTGTTAGTTCCTCTGAAGTATTTGACGCAAATGATCAACCTCTCTCTTTGTTTCCGCCTATGTTTCACGCCACCGGACACTGTCTCGCTTGAGTTTCGAGTCTCTGCCGCTTATCCAGGTATGCGAATGCATGCTGTTTTCTTTCACTACTTCCGCTTGGCCAGTATCAATTCCTGTGTTTTCTGTTTGAGATTTCTTCGACTTGAACTCGTGTTGGCGGTTAGCTATTCTATATTTTTCATATGTGCCTGCTTATCTCTTTGTGGTTCATATGTTCTTATGCGTTGCATCCCCATTTCTCTTTCTGTCGATTTTTCTTTGTTTTTTTTTTATTTTTAAAACGGCTTCTTCAACTTGTATTTGATTCGCTCAAGCTAACGATTTATGTGCTTATTTTCTGTAGGTGGTTTTGAAGCGTATATAAACACGAATAGCGATCCCAAGTTAAAGGAACGGCTCCGAAATGGATAAGCGGACAATTTTCCCTAACTACAATGAATACCCATATGGCGGAACCGGACTTGAGTTCGCTACCCCTGCACAAGACTTCAGCTTGGTGAATGTTCCTTTTGGTCCTCCTGATCCAGATCCCAGTGGCTATTGTTCTTCATTGACCTCGAGCCGAGACAGACGGTCATTTATGCCTTCTACAACCTTGAGTCTAAGGGAAAGGGTTTTGGAGCCGTCTTCTGGCTGGAGTCTGGAGGGACTTTCTTGTTTTCCCTTGCGGGGTAGTGATTCCTCTGACCCAGTTCTTCAATATATAAGCCAAATGCTTTTGGAAGAGAACATGGAAAACAAGCCTCACATGTTCTTTGATCCCTTGGCATTAAAAGCTACGGAGAAATCGTTGTATGACACAATAGGAGAGGGTTATCCTTCTGCGCTTAATTCTTCCCAGCTCTGTATCAACCATGAGAGTCCTAGTAGTGACTCTTCTGGGAATGGGAGTGATTGTGGTGGAATTCCAAGTACCAGCAGTAGCAGCCCTGGCACTGGCTGTACTGATTTTCACGATCCTAAGTGGGCTGCTGATCATGAAGCTATTGAACCTGCTGATTTCCAAACTTACGTTCCTGGCAGTGGTCAGCCTCAGATAGATTTGCTGGCCAATGTACAACTTTTGAAGAATTGTTTAGTTGGATTTTCCGATATCACTGATGGCATTATGGGTCCTTCTGCAACTGAGATGGTGCAGAATATGTTCAGCAATAGAGAATCTATGTTGCAATTTAAAAGAGGGATAGATGAAGCTAGTAAATTCCTTTCTACTACTAATCAACTGGTACCAAACAAAGTATCTACAAAAGTGGTGGCGGAGGAGAATTTTGAGTTGGAAATTTATTCTAATGGGTCCAGGGGAAGAAAGAATCACTGGGGAGAGGATTCAGATCTGGAAGAATGGAGGAGTAACAAGCAGTCTGCCATTTCAACAGATGAGACTGATTTGTCTGAGATGTTCGACAAGGTGTTGCTTTGGCCAGGGATAAAAGGTACTTTATGCAATAAACGTGAGCCTGAGGAGAATGGAGAAAATAACATTTTGCAGCCAGATGAACAACCAACTGGCAGAAACGTTCCCAAAGCTCGTGGTAGAAAGAAGGGAAAAAAGAAAGAAACAGTTGATTTAAGGGCTCTTCTGATTCTCTGTTCACATTCTATTTCTGCCAATGACATCAGAACAGCTAATGAGCTGCTGAAGCAGATCAGGCAGCACTCTTGCCCATCTGGTGATGGGTCTCAGAGAATTGCCCATTATTTTGCCGATTGCCTTGAAGCACGCTTAGTTGGCAATGGCACCAAAGTTGAGAATGTGCTCTCTCTCATTGCTGTAAGGAGAACAAGTCCTGCTGTCTTGCTAAAAGCTTACAAAACCCATCTTAATGCCTGCCCATTTAAAAAGCTCAATATTTTCTTTGCAAATAAAATGATTTTGGATGCAGCCGAGAAAGCAACAACTCTTCACATTGTAGATTTTGGTGTCATGTATGGATTCCAGTGGCCAGTGCTAATTCAACACCTCTCTATGAGATCTGGGGGGCCTCCAAAACTACGAATTACTGGGATTGACCTACCCCAAAGTGGTTTCCGTCCAACAGAAAGAATTGAGGAAACAGGACGTCGATTGGCAAAGTATTGTGAGCGCTTTAATGTTCCGTTTGATTATAATCCTATTGTTGCAAAAGACTGGGAAAACATACCAATTGAGGAGCTCAAGATTAGAAGTAATGAGGTGCTTGCTGTGAATTGTTTGTATCGGTTTAAAAATTTATTTGATGAGATTGCCGAAGGGAACTGCCCTAGGGATGCTGTCCTTAAATTAATCAGGAAGATGCATCCTGCTATTTTTGTCCATTGTGTTACAAATGGATCCTATAATGCTCCCTTCTTTGATACACGATTCAGAGAGGCCCTTTTTCATTTTTCTTCATTGTTTGACATATTTGAGTCTATTTTACCTCGCGAAAATGAGGAGAGAATGATGTTTGAGAGAGAGTCTTTTGCGCGAGAGGCTATGAATGTTCTTGCTTGCGAGGGCCTTGATAGGGTTGAGAGGCCTGAGACATACAAGCAATGGCAAACTCGGACTATGAGGGCAGGGTTCCAGCCGCTTCCACTGAATCAGAAACTAATAGAGAAGTTCAAAGATATGTTAAAAGGGGGCTATCACAAGGATTTCATAATTGATGAAGATGGAAAATGGATGCTGCAAGGGTGGAAGGGTCGAATTATCTATGCTTCTTCCTGTTGGGTGCCAGCATAGGATTATATCATGTCTTGTTCAAGTTTATATCCAGACCAATTGAATTCTTGTTTCTGCTACAAATTAAGGCCAGAAGTTTGAATTTCCTTCCAAGTTCCATTTTCGACTTTCTTTATGCACACAGAGATATATTCACGTGCAACATGAAATTAGGATCTTAAATTTACACAATAGTTAGAATGTCAGGCAGGTTGTTGATGTGGAGCTCAATCTGTGTCTCATATTTTTCAGATTTCAACAGGGCTACCTGTCTCCCTGCTGGACAACCTTTTCAGGGTGGTCTAGTCTGTTTTGAAAATTATTTCACATGACAATCATATTGTTGTATAATTACTAACGTGATGTACTCCTTATGGAAGAAGCTGGGAAACCTCCACTTTGTCTGTGGAGATTTTGATTATCTACTTCTGGTGGTGGTTCTCTTTAGGACATCATGTGATATAATCATCTTCTTGTTCTTTCCCTGACATACATCTGGTTTTGCAATTTGAGGGTCCGAGACAAACATTTTTTGCATTAATCTTGATTCATCATTGTAAATTGGATGCCAGGATGTATTTATTTCTGTTTTTGTTAGAACAACGTGATCCATCAGTAGTGTTTACACATATCAGTAGCACATTATTTTTACTTAATTTCATGTCAGAGCTGTGTACCTGTTAAATTGAATCCACAGGCCTTTCAGGATTTATAGGACAAAGGCAAACGTCTTTTTGCAACTTTCTTCACTTTCATTTAGTTTAACGCAGAAGCTGGTGACAACGGCAGGTTGCCACAAGAAACAATAACAAAAAGGCGTAACTTGACAATCTTCTTGTTGTTGTCCAAGAGAATATCGATCAGACCTTATTGAGAGCATTTTACTGACATATACAGGACTTCAATGTTGTAGTATAGTTCTGTGTTCTTGGACGATATACAGAACATCACGCAAATTGAGCACGGTCTCCCAGTCTGATATCCAGAATAATCAAAATTGAGTAATTTTTTGAAGATCTTCAGCGATCAATTACTAGGAATTGATTTCTTTTGTTTTTTTTTCAGTACTTTTCATGAGACTATAAGTTTTCAAGAAACTCCAATACTATATATTTTAGTTATGCATTAACAAGAACGAAACTTTATATTTTTGTTCAAAAAGAAATATATATGATTACTCAAATCAATCCATATATATTATAAATTATTCTTATTTTTAAGTCCCTCTTAATTTAAAAAGTTATATCTTCATTTTTAATCCTATTAATCTTCCTACCCTATAGTAACATAGACTTAATTCCATTGGAAAGGGGTTTAATGGGTGATGATAGGTTGACGTGTACCTTGGTTGAAATTAAAATTTAAATCCAACTAATTAGCTAAAATTTTATTTTATTATCTAGTAATATTAATAAATGGATGATTGATTACTTATTTTTAAATTGAATCCACAGTCTTATTAATAAATAAGATGATTGATTACAATAAGTAGTCTTATGTTGGACATTAAATGAATCATGTGGAGGGATGTGAATGACATAGATGGGATTTGTACCTCCCTTAAATGAGAGAGAGATATCATTTGGGTCTCTTGACAAGTTTGACTGAAAAAATGCATGGCTGTGCTCAAATGAATTGATGAGGAGTCATCAATGTCATTTGTTATAGTCAGTCAACTTGGGAATCAAGAAACTATGATTAATCAAATATTGATATGTACCATGCCTTATGACTGAGTTTGTAACCATGGTTATAGGTTAAATTAGATTACCGATCCTCATTTAATTTGGGTAGTTATAATGTCTTGCTAGAGGTCGCTTATGATTTATGGGCTTTGAACTGTGATCAAGCCCATTGTCCACATCAAATAAGCCTACAAGGTCGCACCCAAAGAGTGATGTGATTTGGGCTTATTCTCTTGGGCCTAATTTATTAGGCATTGTATAAATATATGTGGATATATTTATTGGGTTAGATTTAATTAAGTTTTTGGGCTTTTATTATATGAGATATAATATGAGCCGAAATTTATTGGGCTTCCATAATCCTAATGGGTTTAGAATTATGATATTCTTATTCCTAATAGGTGTAGGATTAGGGCTTCTCTATAAATAGAGAGCTTATGTCTCATTAGATGTGATATGAAAAACCCTAGCCACGTAGCCACTCGTCCTTTTCCGAGAGAAAAACTGTGCAGCGTTCTAAAGTGTTTTAGAACATGCTAGCACACATTAGTCGCCGCCCAGATCGTTCATCCTCATATGGATACCGATAGAGGATGTTCGCGAGTTGTAGTGTCAAGATATCTAGAAAGAAACCTAATCCGCATGCTACAAGAAGTAATTCCGCATACTTCTTGTTGTGAAATTTTGATTAACCAAGCACAAAACCCGAATTTCTATGGTCCATTCTACTGCACAATGTGCATTCCCGAGCCGTAAGCGATCCAACATGAAAATCACTTCACTAATCATCATATTGAATCAAATACAACTTTGTTCACTTATTTCATATTTCTCATTAAGAACACTTTAACTAGATAATTTCAATTATTTAAACATATATATCATAATATATACACAATGTTTATATGACTTACTTTTATTTATTACTTTGTTGTGACCGAGTGCCTTTTTAACTGTCTTGTATCCGTTGTAAATACCGAGCTCACTTTACTAGTGAGCCTGTGGCTCTTTATATACATTCTAAGCTAAGCTCTTTTTCACTGGCTACTCCAGTCACAACTTCCTTTATCTGATCATGCATATCATGTGGTGAAATACATCAAATCACATATATTCAATCAATCAATTTTTATTCAGTAAACACATTCTCTTTTTCACATTTTCATCGGACAATAGTTTGGCATTCAACAATCATATTGAGTACACTTATTTCTTTCAAATTCATATTCAGTGAAGCACTTCCAATATGATTTCAATTATCAGACTCCTCGGATCATCAATGTCCAATATTTTTCACATTCACATAATTATCAATTCAATAATCAAAATTTAAGCAAATATAATTATGCTTAGTGAGAAACATCTAGGTTACTCACAATACGCTCCAGATAACTATTGCCTTAATGTCCCGGTAATGTCTAGATGCGGTCGTTCGATTTGCGCTTCTATATCATGCAATACACATTTATACACATTACTAAAATTCTATGTCATTCACCAAGGTTATTTTAGCATTATAAGATCACATAATATCTAAATTCTCATACATCTTTACTCACTACACATCATTCGTCCTCTTTGAATCACATTAGCATTTATAGGGTCACTTTCATTCATGTAACATCTCTAAATTTCTAGAATTTGTTACATTTTTATCATCAATCTATTCCTTAGTTATAACCTCAATCATCACCCTAAACATGTGACACATTTAATCACTTAATCCATCATCATACTAGGTTCATTTCAAGCTTCTTTTAAGCCTAAATGCGTTATAGGAAAACACCTTACCAATTGTTGTTTCAAAAATCACGTAATAGAAGAATAACTCATGTTAAGGCCATCCCCACTATCGTGGGTTATACCAACAGAAACTTTCTAGCCATTTCTTCATTGGGTTATCATATCTAAAAAATTTCCACCCATTCACATCCATGTTTTCCAGATTTCTCACTCTTTACTTACTATATTCAACCCCATATGTGTAGTTCGTCATTCATAGCTTAATTTCTCATCATTCTCACCCTCATTTTAATTGAAAAACATTCTTACAACAATTCATAATCTATTGCTCATCTTATATACAAAAATAGGACATCAAAAGTTTCCATACATTCATCAATGTTTTAGCACACATTTAACTCTATTATCATCTTGACTTTACCTCTAAACTATCATCCTAGTTCTTCCCATTTCAAGAAATTACACTAGCCTTTTCTTTAGCTTGAAACTCACTCTATTCCATCTCTATAACAACTAACAAAATCCACGTTATTATAAATCAAAAACAGAACATAAAAATATCCATTTATTTATCAAAATTCCTGCACTCTTTCAACACCATTTTCGTCATCATTATATCTCTAAAACATCCTTATAACAATTCATAAGTTATTTCTCATCATATACATAAAACAAGACATAAATATACCCATCTCTTCCAGATTTCAGCATTAATAACTCCATCAACATGATCATTCTACCTTTAAACTATCATCACACATGTTTATATTTAAACAACCTATGGAGATTAATACATGAATTACTTGTTTAAGTTCAAACTATTCAAAATATCACTTGACCCTAGCTTCAAAGCGTCACATGATCTTCATCTTACCAGAGTAGAAGAGGTTAGGTCTTTTAATAACAAGTGAAGGCAACAAGGGTTTTGGAGTGGTAAAGTGGAGGATGAGAACAAGGCCCACATTGAGAGGGTGAGAAGAATGTGTCATGATTGGAGAAAGAGAGAAGAAGAAATCAAGAGAATGTAGCAGAGAAATGAAAGACAAAAGAATGGTCTTTCAAATGGTGAGTTTCGTGTGGGTTAAAAATAGCAAGATTAAAAAGCTTGGTAAGTGTCATGACACTTAACACTTAATTAACAATGCTAACAATGCTAATGTCTTCTAACATTGTACCCCCTATCATTTAATCTCTAGTCTATTTGTCTCCAAATTTCTAATCCAATCGTCAGTCAATTTTTTATGGCACTTATCAATAAATCCTAAAGCCATGTTTCAATTACTTATACTGCTATTCGTCATTTATTTAAACTACTATAAATCAATTATCTTACCACTTGACATTTTGCCTAGTTCAAAATTAAACATAAGTTTAGAAATCTTCCAATTTTCACTAAAAATTCTAAGTCAATAATATAATTCACCAATTATAATTTTATCAATCAAAATCCAAGACATAAGACTCACTATTCCCATCATAATCATTTAAAAATCATTTATACCCTAGAATATGTCAAATGAGTGCATGTATAGTCATTGTAATGTGTACGAAAAATCAAATTCACATGTGTATATACTAATATTATGCATGAGCATGAAATGCAAATTTCCTAATTTCTCAATAACATTTCTCATGTACAGTGGTCTAGGACCTTATGTCCTAACCCTTAGTAATGGAAACGGGATATTACAAATGAAATGGCATGTTTCAAAATAAATGAAAATGTGAGGGAAAGATGCTTACTTAGAAAATAGTAAATCATGGCCAATTATTTGGTTGCAAAGATAAAAAATAAACTCTTATTATGGATTTTATTTTTAAATTAAAATGAATTAATGAAAAGGCCCTAAAGAAGCTTACAAATTAAGAATAAGATCTCACTTAAGTCAAAAGTAATAAATATAAGTTATTTGTATAGAGAGCTCTACTATTAGCTTAGTAAGGCATTAAAAAACTAAGAATTGATCTAAACCTTAAGTAAATTTACTTAGGCTTTTCATATCAAACTATATTCTAGTTGAATGTTAAATTAGAGTTTATTCCAATAACCATACCTCTAGCTAATAGTATTTTTTTATAATCTAGTTGATTACTTTATGAGAAAGAGCTTATTTGTCTATCTGTTTATTCCTAAAGCCTATATTTCCATATGGAAAAAGTTGAACAACTGAATACCACCTAGAAGATTGATATATTCTTTTTTTTTTGTTTCTGAAGCGTGTGAGTTGAATTTACTATATTGCTTCGTTGATTGCTATTGTTAGTACATGTCATATAGTGAGAGATTTTAAAGCCAAAGCAAGAAAGTTGGATTGTTGTTAGATCTTAGGCTGATTCAATCTGTGGAGCAAAGCCTCTCCTTTATTACTAGTTATAAGATGAACGAGGTTTTGAGAATCATTTTTCGTGCCAAACCAATTTATACCAAGGATAGAAACCTATGAATAATTCCAAACATGATTGGTAAGTGAATCCTTGGATTTATGTCTAGCCTATGTAAGAGAGTCATCCATTTTATATTTTATATTATATTTAGGTATGATATTAATTACTATAGATAATTCTCTTGATCGTGAGCTCCCTGGTTCCATTCATCCTCTTTATTAATAAATATACTCTTTCATTGCTTGGAATGCTTGCCCTTTAGCTTTTTGTAATTTTGTATTTTATGAAGAGGTCAAAGCTCATGTCAATTGTCATATTTAAACCAAGTTTGCATGTTATTGACAACTTTAGTTTTGAAATTTTTACTAACTTGATCCCCAGAGCTAGAATCTGTTTTAAGGTCTATGAAGTTTCAAATTTAGATTTAATCTTTTAGATGCTCTCTTCTTTGATGAAGTGGGTGTTCATCCATTTGACCCATGATAATTTTTTATCTATTAGCAACTTTAATAGTCTTTTAGCTAGCAAGACCTTGTTAACAACTATAATAGAAGTGATTCCCAAACCCTTTTCATTTTTAGATAAGTGAACAACTAACCATTTTACTTTAGCCTTAAATGCATTATTGTCTTTTCTGGTTCAAAGAAATTTTCTCTTGGACTTCTCATGGTGTCAATCAAGATAATAGTAAATATAAGTGAAAACTCCAATAGATGTGCATATATAATTTTGTTTAGTTATTAAATAAGATCTTGTTGAGATGAAGATGATGCTTTGAATTGATTGATATAGCTAAGAGACTTTTAAATTCAATCACAGAATCAATGAAAACTCTGATAGAATTTGAGCAAGTAACAAAAAAAGGGAGATCATCAATAAAATTAAGGCTGAATATCCTTTACTTTTCACACTTGTAATGGAACCTAAGCATTTTATTCTTATAAATGATATTGGCAATGATCCTTGAAAGAGCTTTAATGCAAATGGTAGAAAGATATAGGGATAAGATATCTCTTTGTCTTATCCCCTTAACCCATTTAATGGCTTAGTTGGATTACCATTGATTAAGATGTTATAGTAGGGGAGCATCACACACTAATTTAATCATTTTAGGTCTTCATTAAGGGATATCAAGCTTTAAGGATGCGAAAATTAATTTCTAGTTGATTGTATCCAATCCTAATTGAAATCAATATTCAGAGCACAATTTTTGATCTCTTTTTTTTCAAGTGCTAGTTCTTGAATAGATCTTAAGCTATAAGATTTTTTTGGTGTATGCTCTTGTACATGCAAGTGCAATCTTGGAGAATTTTCTTAGAGATTGTAATTTGAAATATTGTATATTCATTTAAGTAGAAATTATTGTGTATGATTTACATACATGAGTGCAATATTAGAATGTTTAGAGAAGAATGTGGGTGTTTTCTTGGAAATCTTTGGGGAACACAAAATGTGGGTGTTTTCTTGGAAATCTTTGGATGAACACAAACTAGGACATGGACATGGCCTAGGGCATGTTCTTATTTTGAAAATTAGATGTGGAGATATGGGCATGTTTATGTGGTAGAGGTGTTTATATGAAAGATAGGGTCTTTGATGCAATAGTGTCATATAACATGCCCAAGTGTGTAGAGAAGTAGGAGGATTTATGATCTAAGAACATCGGTATGGCTGAACTTATTTCCATAGACAAGGAAGAAGAGTGAGGTCCATGACCTAGAACATAATCATGTTTTATGTCGTGTTTGCATTGACAGCTTTATCTGGAAATGTACTTTTGGTGGAATATAGATCCTAGAAAGATTCTATAACTTATTGGAGTTATGTCTAATTTAGGTTGGGCTTGGTAAAGGGGTAAGTTATGCTAATCTATAATAGCTAGAGTTTATAGTTAACTATAAAAATATATATCTAATTTATATATAAAGGAAAATTTTAATCTTTAAGTGAATGATTGATAAATATAGTAAAATCAACTAGTTTTGGCTTTTAAAGATGTAGGTGATAGGTCTATATTTTAAATGTTATTTGTGGTTATATTATTTAGTATTTAGCACTTTCATTCAATGCTTTATATGGATTTTGTGATGTTTTCCTATGTTTAATTCATTTTCTTATAAGTGTCATTTTAAAGGAGAAATGCATAGTTAAGCGGAATTCCTCCACCATTCTGCAATTAAGGAGATTTTGGAGTTATTTAGAATATAAAAAGTTGAATGATGTGATAAAATTGTAACTCAACATAAATAATATTGTATAAATCACTTAGCTAAGTGCACCTATCATCTCTTATATTATATTTTAGGTGAGTTAAGTATCGATCCTATAAGGATTGTAACTACCAATGTTAGCTATCTTTTTATTATCTAATATAATAAAACGAGTAATTGATTGAAAGGAAAAAAAAACTAATCTCGATCACCAAACTAAAGTATTGAATATAATTAAAGTAACTAATAAATAAGCAAGATCCTGGTAAGAATTCCTCAACCTTTCCTATACCTTGAATTTATCTTGACATAATGATTAATTCTAGTTAGTTAGACCAATAAAAGTCCTTAAGTTACAACTATATTCTCTTTTGATTGACAAAAATCTCTTTCTAATCAAATAACCTTAATAACATATTAACTTGCTTTAAATTCCCTTTATAGATTTCACTGTAACCTAGAAGGATTAAGTATTCCTATCTCTAGGATTCTATATAACCCTTCTTATTAATAGCATTATATATTCATACATAATTCTTGATCCCAATGGATAAAATCTAAAATTGATTTAAAATGCCACCAAGTTTCAATTTAACATAATATAATCATTAATAGTTGTTAAGAAAAATAAGATATTTCGCTAAATCAAAGAATCAATTCAAAACATTAAGTCCCCTGGTTCATCCTATTTAAACCTATATCCCAATTAGTTTATACTTAAATAAAAAAAATTATAGAAAATAAAAAAGAACAAAAGATAAAAGTTTACATTCTCTTGTTCCTTGAATCTTGAAGTTCTTGATGAATCTTGATGGATTTCTTGTTTTTCCATCCATAAGGTTACTCTTCTCTTAATACTAGATACTTTCCCTCATCTTCTAATTGCCTTTTTCATTGTTCAAAACTCCTCCCCTCTATTTTATGTCATCTTCTCTCTTAAGTACAAAACCCTAAACTTTTAGCGAATACAGCCTAAACATAAGACTGTGTTGGCATCTTGTGTTCCTTAAACCCCTTTACAACTTCTTTTATGTAATGAAATACCATCAATATGGGTCTAAATATAGGGCTACATTTCCAACATGTAAGTGAACATGGGCCAAAAACAGTAGGATTTGCAATGGTTGGAGAAGCATAATGATCCTTTGTTAAACATAATCAAAACATGAATATGTGCTAGTGTCATGTAGATAGCTTTTCCATAAGTAGAATAAGGAATATTGGAACACGAAGAGGAACATAGTACTGTGTCAGTGTCGTGTTTTGAGTCGTTTGCCTAAATTATGCTAAAATTGCTTTAAATTGACTTAATTCTTCCCTTTTCATTTGAGGGACTAAAAAAAGTTTGAAATAAAATATAATTCATTTTAAATACCAAATCCTATGAAAACATTAAAAAAAGTATAATATTCTACAAAATCATGCTAAAAATATAGTCTATTTATCTCTAATCAAAGGAAAATAACTTTGTAGAAGTACTTGGAATTTAATTCTAGTGAGAAGATATCAAAAAGTGAAGTTAGTGGGAAAAGGCATAAAAAGCATTGAAAATGCATAGAGACAGGCTCTTATCTTTCCTAAAGGTTTGAAAATTTAAGAAATAGAATAAGACCAGTAATGAAACTAATACTAGATCAATGGTATACTCATCATGATTTCATAAAGAAAGAAATAGAATAAAATTGGCACCAGTTATAACTTAGTATATGGCAACAGTTACATAGGGCTTTGTGATAAATTAAAGTTTCAGAACAAAACTAAAGTAAGTGCTAATGTTGGTATCATACTAATTTTCATACATAATTTACGAGGATTTGAAAGCTACCTTGCATTTAATTTAATAGTTTAGTCTTTTTTGGCATTGGAGGAGGACTCAGAGTAAGATTAGAGGAACTACTGATAACTTCACAATCTTTTCTTTTATTCTTTCCCTTATATTGAGGTTGATTTCTTTACGTTTTTTTAAAATTATGTTTAGTGGTTAGAAACCCTAGCTAGGGTTGGGGATGTAACTTATAAAGGGTATTTTAATTATCAATAAATGATTTGATTATTTTAATTTATTTTCTTTGTTTTTAATTATTTAATTTCTATTTCATAGATTCAATGTTATAGATTGTATGATGGACTGAGAGGTAAAATGTAATATCTACACTAGGAGAATAAACACTTTAGCATTGGATAACGATAATGATAACCAAATAGAAAAACAGTGCTTAATGAGTTTGATTAGGTTGAATTGCACATTAGGAAGTGGTAGTTCTTAACTGGATATACCTATATGCCTTGAGAGTGGACATAGATACTTTAAGTTAATTATTATTTCAACCTAGATAGTCAAAGTTGTATAATAATTGGAATTCCCTATAAGCAAACACAAAGCCCTAATGTTTAAGTTATTAATTTTCTTTATCTAGTTTATTTATATTGTATTTGTTAGTTTAGTAAATTAACCATCTTCCATAATCTTGTTTCTTTTTTAGTTTCATTGTTTTACTAAGGTTAATAAATATAGTAAGATAGTTCCTTGTAGGATCGATACTTTGTAATTACTCCAATTTTATATGCCTAATATAATTGACTCTATATGCTTGTAGATTTAGTAGATCAATAGGAACACCCAATTGCCAAACCTCATTAAAAATAATTTTGTTGGTTATTAGTTTTGATTTGTTTCTTTAATCCATTCTTAATGTATACATCCTATTCCTTAACAAGTGGTACTAGAGCATAGTTGAGGCATCAATGGATTTTGTTGTGAGATTTGAATTAGGGAAGTTATGTGAAATTGGAAATTTTAGACTCTAAAAATAGGGAGTGAAGGATTGATTAGTGCAGTAAGTTTCACTTAAGAGGCTAAGAAGAATATAATTAGCAATAATTATATGCACGAGTAGAACCATTTGATTATGTATAGCAGAAGAGGCCATGTACTAGTTTATGGATATTGCATTCCCTATAGAGATATCGAAGAAGCTAAGAGAGTTGATACATGTTGAAGTCTCTTACAAATAAGTTATATTTGAAGCATAAACTATATAGGCCGAAGATGTAGGAGTGATAAAATCTAGAACAATATATCAATGCGTTTAGCCAAATAATTAGTAACTAATTGAGGTTCAAGTTTAATATTATGGACAAGGATCAAGCAATGATTCTACTTTATTCTTTGCCTTTTTCTTATAAAAATTTATTGAACATATTTATTATCTAAATAGATAATTGGTGTAAAGGACATTATAATTGTGCTATTGGATCACAACCAATGAAGAATTAAAATTGGTGAAAGCTCTCAAGTTGAAGGCTTATATATGAAAGGAAACTAGAATTATGGAAGAAAGTATGGGAAAATAGCTCATTTAATTGGAATTCTTGGTTAAAATCTAAAGGTGAAGAGACAGTTTGGTGCTACAAGTGTGAGAAAACCAGAAATATTAGGAGGGACTATCTAAATAAAAAGGAGTAGAGGGATGAAAGGAAAATTAATGATTTGTCAAGTTTTGGTAGTATAGTGTAGAGTAGGGACTCAAATAATAATGGATATATGCTTTATGTTTCATCTAGTGAATATGCTTTATGTTTCAACTAGTGAACTTTAGAACTTATGGATGGATGTTTACATTATACAAGACCAAAAAAGGAATAGTTTATATCATACATGTTATGATATTTTGGTACTATTTGATTAGGGGATGACAATACTTACAAAATTTTAATAATAAGGTAGGTTAGGATTAAGATATTTCATTGCATGGTTAGGAAGTTGAGTGTTGTACAACATATACTATATTTGAGGAAGAGCCTAATCTCTTTGGGCACCTTACATGTGGATAGTTTTGGATATAAAAATGATGTAGACAATATTGAGTTGGTAACTAGTACAATGATGGAGATGAAATATCCAAAATTAGTGACAAACATTTACAAACTGATAGGGAGAACAATTGTTCGTGGAGAAGTTACAATAATATAATTGAATGAAGATAGTATTGCATTACGAACGATACAACTGAGTCATCTTAATGATTTGGGGTAACTTTGAAACATGTAGTGTTGAAGGAGTAGCATATACTAAAAAAAATATATAAAAAGGACGTGCCATGGTTAGTTGAAAGCATTACTAAGGTGGTACAATTGGAACTAGAACAACCTAGAATAGTTGTTAAGGGTGTTATTTCAAGGCTTATTAATGATTTTGATGATGAGCTCATGATGTTTCAAAATTCAAATTGGATATATTTCCTTCTATTACTAACAGGTTAATTCTCAAAAGGAAATAAAATCATATGATAAATGGTTCCTTTCTTGCAAAAACCATCTTTATGAACTTACCTTATTTATTCTACAAAATTTGAAAAGATCTTGCTAATCACATATTTCGTTAATCAGCTCCAGATTTCTTGTAACGATTGATTATTGCAAGATTCTAGCATAGATAATATTGAAGATTCAAAGTCAAATTTAGAATAGAAATGAAGCAACGGTTAGTTGAAGAAAATGTCTATTTAAGCAAGAGCCACTACAGTTGCGAAATAGAGAAGCATGGAAGGAAAGAAGAGAGAAAGCCAAATTATTGAGATACATCAATACTCTTGAAAGTTATATCATTATCAAATCTCTTGTACCTTAGAAAGTGACAATTCTTTTTGAAAGAGATCATTAAAGCTCATATGGAGCAAATTACTTCTTCATTTGTTGAGAGCTTCTAGAGGTTAGCAAAGTACTGCTAGTTTGGAAGGTTGGAGAACCTTGATAAATATCTACTCATGGGAAGGTTAGAGAACTTTGAAAAATATGTAATTGTTGGAAGGTTGGAGAACCTTGAAAACTATATACTTGTGAGCTAGTTAAAGTCTTATGGAAGAACCATGTAAGAGAGGAGGCAACATAGGAGCCTTTGGAAGCCATAAGGGAGAAGTATCCACACCTCATTATAGACTTAGGTAAGAATTTCGAGGACGAAATTCTTTAAGGGGAGGAGAATTGTTGGACCCCAAATTTTTTAAATTATTTATTTATTTATTTATTCATTTCTTTATTTAATTAGTTGTTTATTTTTAGAATTTATTCCATGGTTTAGCAAGCATAAGTAGAAACTAGAATTATGAAATAGAAGTGTTAGAATTAAGTTAGAGTATAATAGGCATACTATGGTGTTTAATAGACTATGTTGGACCCCGATTTTTAAGTGGAAATTAGAAATATTAAATGAACTTGAATGAGTGTTATTATGTATATGTTTAGGTATAAATGTATTTATACTTAAAGGAAA
>JAOSBN010000008.1:40985471-41001972 GCA_027563595.1 Erythroxylum suave
GAGGGTACTATTTTTACAGTCCTCAAGATAGGAAGATATTTGTGTCGACAAATGCGACCTTCTTAAAGGAAGAATTTGTGAGAAATAACAAAGGAAGAAGTGAAGTAGTACAAAAGGAGTTAGCTATTTCATCCAATTTAAGAGTTGATATGGATATAACTAACAAGATGTCGAAATGGATTCAAGAGTTTAATCCGAAGTGCAACCTGAACATCAAGTAGTGCCTAGACATAGTAGGAGGGTTGTGAGACAGCCAGATAGGTATCTAGGTCTAGGAGAAGGCTTAATTGCCATCTCAAACCAAGAAGAAACAGATTCCATTGTATACTTAGGCTATTAATGATATTGATGTAGAGAAATGGTTCAAGGCGATGGAATCAGAAATAGATTCCGTGTACACTAATGAAGTCTAGATCCTTATAGATTTACCACCAAGTATCAAAGCCATAGGGTGTAAATGGATCTACAAAAGGAAAAGAGGATCATACGGAAAGGTAGAGACCTTTAAAGCTAGATTGGTAACTAAAGGCTATACTCAAAAAGAGGCTATAAACTATGAGGAGACTTTTCTCCAATTGCTATGTTTAAGTCCATCAAGATTCTTTTGGCCATAACTGCCTATTTCAATTATGAAATATGACAAATGGACGTTAAGACCGCATTTCTTAATGGCGATCTTGAGGAGATCATTTATATGGCCCAACCAAAAGGTTTTGTTGAACCAGGTACTGAGCATAAGGTATGCGACATCTTAAAAACGTCGTGGAAGACACAACGTTTTGACATTCCGCGACATTTCCTAAAACATCGCGGAAAGACCAATCTTTCAGTGATGTTTTTTAAAACATCACAGAATGTCCATATTTTCCGCGACATTTTATGGGAAATGTCGCATAAACTTTTTTCCTACATCACATTCCATGTTGTTTTGTGTGACGTTTTTTAAAACGTCTCAAATTGTATTTTGTAACATTTTTTGACATTATGTAACGTTTTTCAAACGTCACAAATTGTGCTGTTTTCTTATAGTGTGCATTATCATAATTTTGGTTCCTGATAATTGCATTATCTTAATTCATCACCATCTCTGAAGATGCATTTCTATCTTACCCATTTTTCAGAAGGAAAAACAATAGTGACCTTAGTAATAATCATCTTAAAGGAGAGAGCTTCAAAATGTGATGTGACTCTAGTAGGATTTTTTCTTGATAAGAGACCTCCTTTTTTAGTGATGAATGCTTAGGCCCAATATCATTGGAAGCAACATATTTAAGAGAAGTTTCAAGAAAAGATGATAATTTATTTATATTCAAATTTGAATCTACTATTCTAACTTTAAAAATTGTTAAAGCAGGCCCTTCACATTTTAATAATTAAACTTTGTTTTTACAAAAGTGCAAACTTAGTATTCAATTGCAAAATCTCAAGAAAAGTAGGTCCTTTAATTGCTAAATATCCATAATGTTCTTTTAGAATATTTAAATATAAAGGATTTAGTTGTTTAGCAAGTTATATTAGAAAACCACTATGATTAAATGAAGAAACAGTTAGTACGAAAAGAGTGAGTTGTGCTAGAATTGTGTTCTTGTTGATATCCAATAAGAAATTCCTATAATAATCCTACTTCTAAGACTAGATGAAGATGATAACCTTTTCTAGGATTTGGTCTCAGTATCTTACTTATAGAGGCCATACATTGCATAATAGAAGCAAGGTTGAAAATCAATGAGGAAGAGATTCTTGACAGGAGAATACCAAGAGCTTATGCAAATGGATAAAAATGAAAATGGCTATAGTAAAGATGACAGAAATCCTAAGATTTTATAAATTAGTTACATTATATTAAAAATTATTCATCATATGGAAACTAATATCAAGGAAAGAAAATATAAGAATATAAGCTTTGTAAAGAAACACTAAACTACTGTTGCTAGTCACCAATCTCATTACAATGGGAGATTAATGATTGTTTTTGATCCAGATAGGTTGGAGGTGATACACTATCATGCCAATGAAATTGATTCATGTGTCCATCAAAATGAAATAAGAGAATTTAGCTTCCATGCCACTTTTGTCTACACTTATAACTATGCTTTTCAAATGATGCCCTTGCAGAAAAAACTAAAGAAAATATACTACTATCAATGCTTCTCAGATCTTCCTCCAAAAGTAAAAAAAATTGCAAGGCTCAAGAGCTGTTCTAAAGACTTTTGAAATTTTTCTAGCTATATGCAAGTAACAAACTTAAAGATGGAAGGAAATTTTTTCACACAGAGTGATGAACAGACATGCAAATGATTTTTTTTAATGGAAAGATTAGTAGGGCTTTGATTAATGCTCAATGGATAGCAGATATTTCATAGAGTAAAAATTCTTTTAACAGCCCATTGTTATTTGATTATACCCCAAATTTGGTTCGTAACATGTTTAACACTCAAAGGCAAAGCTACCCTTTTAACTTTAACAATTTCTAATATGAATTTAAGGGATTTAAGGGAGCAATCACTAAATGATTCATCTTAAATATTTATAGGGATAAACTTTACATATGTAGGAGGAAACTACAGTAGATGAAGAATGAACTTAAAGCACTTGATAAGAGGAAGTATAATAATACTTCTCTAGCATGTTTTAAGACTAATGAGAGACTAATAAAGATTCAAAATACTCTTAATCATTCCCCATTTGATAAGTACTTATAAGCTAAAGAAAAAAAAATTGCTCAGCTTAGATAAATCTATATAGTTGATATCAATTTTTATCTCATAAAATAAAGATGTAGAATCAAATGGATTAAGGAGAGGGATAAAAATTCCAGTTTCTTCCACAAATTAGATCTTTCAAAGAGATTCACAAATAGAATTACTTCTTTGAAGAATGTGAATAGCATTTTAATGGAATCTCAAACTTATACTCAATAGGAAGCTTTATCTTTTTTTCTCTAACATTATTAGCTCTTATACTAATAAAAATTGTTCTGTGCACATTCTTCAATCATTTATTGAGAACACATTTTTTCACATGAAACTAAACTATTGATCATTCCTTTTAATGCCAATAATGTGGAAGCAGCATTATTTACCTTTAGTCCTAATAAAGCCCTAGGTTATAATGGTATAAATGCCCATTTCTTTTAGAAAACCTAGTCTTACGCTAAGACACTAGTTATTAAAGCAATACTAGAATTGTTTAACTATGGAAGAATGTCAAGGGGATTAGACAAGACCTTTATATACCTAATTCCTAAGGTACAAGCTACTAACTCAATGAAAAAATTTAGAACAAATTTTTGTTGCAATACCATATATAAAATCATCTCCAAGTTAATTGATAATAGATTGAAAATCACTTATGTATAATTTACTTTGCAAGGATAATTTATTAAAGGAAGAGATATTAGTGACAATATCTTCTCAGCTTAGAAGCTTTTAAAGAACTATATAGAAAAAAGCATTGCGACAAGAATTATGACATAAAGATTGACTTCCACAAGCCTTTTGATTCTATAGATTGGAACTTTATCTTAAACATTCTAAAACATTCAAATGAATAAAATAATGTGTTATTATTATTATCTCTTATCTATCATAAACACTTTTAAACACTATCAGGCCTTTCCATCAATATAGATAAAAGATAAATGTTTGTTTCCTCTACAGCTTAAGGATTACCCAACTGGCTTCCTTGCTTAACATGTTTAAGAAATTTAAAGCCTCCACTTAATTACCTAGGGATCCCTATATCATATAAAAGTCCCTCTTATAGTGAATTCCATCCATTGTTTGTAAGGATATAGAAAAAAAAATATAATTTGATGTAATAGAAGTTTATCCTTAACAGGAAGAATCTAACTTGTTAACTCAATATTGAATAGCCTACATGTGCATTGTTTTTCTCATTTAATGTTTCCAATAAATAATTTTAAAACTATAGAGCATCTAATAAGCAATTTCTTGTTGTCATGAGACATTACTAGAAACTCATTAGCAAAAGTAAAGTGGAGTCATTTATGCTAACTAAAGAGGAAGGAGGGCTTAGAATAATGTCCATCATATATTTTAGATATTTGTGTTCTTTGCAACCACAATGCAGAATCAGTAGAGAATCTCTTTTTTAAACGCAATTTCACCTCCTATATCTAGATCAAAATTCAACATAATTCTCCAACCTTAAACTATCAAGGATTGATCATTTGACTATACCAAAAGTAAAAGGTGAATGATGCTAATTGGCTATTATATAAGATTTCTCTGAGCAACACAATTTATGGCCTGTGGAAGGAAAAAAAATTAAAGGATCTTTTAGAAGAATATTATCCAAAAGTATAATCTTTTTACAACACCGATAGGGTCGATTAGAAAGCAACTAATAGCTCATCAAATTTATCTCAAATGCAGTCATATTATGGTTGATAATTAGAGCTTACCTCCTAATGAACAAATATCACTGATAAGGATTTAAACTGCTCTAGAAATTCCTATTCAAAAGCTAAAACAGAGAATAAGGTTTTAAAATGGTTTTGGTTTCATGGACTTGGATCTTTGGCCTCAAACTGTAATTCAAATGACATTTCATTGTTGATAAGTTCCACTCCCCTTAGCTTTCCAAGTGGTGAAAGCTGGGAGTTGAGTTATAGTATTGGATTTGTAATGGCATTTTCGGCCTGTTTCCTCAAATAGTTCAAACTATGTCTTATACTGCTTTCTTACTAAACGTATCCATAATTTTACTTGCTGAAGTTTATCAACGCATTTCTTTTAACTTTTAAAAAATATTGATTTCAGTTTTAATTTTTGCGTTTAATTTATTTTTCAAGCTTTCTCAATTTATTTTTTAGTATCTATCTACTTAAATATTATATATATATATATATATATATATATATATAATGAAGCAATAATTTTTTATTTTTCTTTAAAATTTAATAAAACTATTTAATTATTTTTTTAATTTATTCCTTTTATAGCATATGAATCTATTTTATTTTTAAATAAATAAAACTAATTTGCTATTTAATATTAAATAATAAAAATTATATTAATATAATTTAGTTATTCATATTGTTATTAATGTTAAGGTCCTTGAAATAATTCACATGAGTTGTACCTTTTAAAAGATATACTTTATACTAGGGGACTAAATTTAAATTACATAAAATATATGGACTAATTATATTCTTAAATTTTATCTAAAATAATATTTAGGATTAATCGCTACCAATATTATATCTTACTAGTATTAATACCAATACGAGCTTTGATATGGTATTCACAAGTTTCCTATTTAATCTAAAATTAAAATTATCAAAAATCTTCAATTAAATTTAATTAGTCATAATTAAATTAATGAAAAAATTAAAATTAATAAGATGCAACTAAACATTAATTGAAATTCGATACATGATTAAACTGACATTATATAATGATAGAATCCTTGAAACAAAATTAAATGTAAAGAATTCAAAATTGTTGTCCTCCTTTCCACATATAAAACATGCTCCAATCAAATCCCTTTTCTCTTTAGTACAATCTGCGGCTTTATGGTCTTCTCGTCCATAAATGAAATATTTTTCCCTAAACGATACATTTCCTTTATAACATTAGTCTCACCTGTAACGGAATAACACTTGTCTCTTGTTGAGAAGGATGAGACTCGTATACCCCCTGATTGGCGACCTACTGCTCAAAACTATATATATCTTCTAGGTACATTCTATCAACTTCTGTCTGCAAATATAACATATCCCTCTAAGGGGTATATATACAAACTCTCATGAGTCTAACATCTCCTTGATGTCAGCGGCTATCTCTTGGGAAAGAGCTCATGCCCCTCATCCTATCTAAAAGTCCCTCATCTCAACTCATTATTTTCTATCCTTTTCAAGAAGCACAGCCTTCCATACTGCTACAGTGAAATTCACCGGTTTGAAGGATCTCATGTCATACTTCTGCATAAGGTTCAGACCCTAGATGAACTGTTCCCTTTTTGCATCCTTATCCTACCTAAATGATACAGGGGCAAATTTAAGCAGTTGATCCAACTCCTTGTAATGCTCTTCCATGATCCTCTCTTCTTGTCCTAATTAGAAAAACTTTGAGACCATCCTTTATCTTATATATTTTTGAAATAACTCCTTAGTCTCTCATTAATCATTAGCTGCCACCTTGAGTAAGTGGAAAATGGCGCTTTGGTCTCCTCCTCTATTAATTGGGCCTTGGAAGCTTCTCGAACTCCCTTATCCATATCTCGTTCTTCAGTGTTTTTTGGAACGTCCACCTTAGCATTATGCTAGGCTCACGAATTTCAAAAGTCTCTCAACACGTCCTTGCGATTGTCCTTCTAAGGATGTAATTGTAGCCTGTGTTATCTCAAACTTTGATGGGTGTAGATCAAATTTGCCACTGCTTTCGTCCGTCCACCGCATCATCTACTTAATGTGTCGTTATCAGCTCGCTTCAAAAGCAAAACCACTCTGTCGTTGACTAAACTCAGAAACATAAAACTTACACAGTTTACCCCTACTCATCTTTAACATTTCCTAGGATATTATTTTTAATTTTAAATCTAGAACTGTGACACCTTAACCTTTTATTTTTTATTAAAAAAATTAAAACAATGTCGTTTTGTTCATGTCTCATCAAGCTTCGACCAGTGTCGAGGCCTGTCAACTTAGGCCTGGTCCATTAACTTCAGGTCGGGCCTAAGCCTAACTGCCAAGCTTATTAATAGTGAGGCCCAAACATAAAAGACATCATGACCAGACTAAGGGTTATTTAATCTATGCAATTAGAAAAAAGACAAAAATTAATATAAATCTTATAAATTTAGAATGAATTCTTTATAAGTCAATTTTTAAAATGCTTTTCTGTTTCAATAATATTTAATATAATTTTTTTATCTTACATGAAGAAATTTTCTATTTTCATTAAGTCTTCTTAACTAGTTTTCAAAAGGTCTAACAAATTATTCGTCATTATTTTATTAATGCAAGTATTACATCTCACATTTAGTTAAAAATTCTTTACTAGAATCTAGATATAGTTAGGGATGTAAATTTTAGCCCGGCCCAGTACAATAAACCCGAGCCATAGGTAGGCCACGGGTCGACCTAGGCTAAGCACGAGCCGGCCCGTGGCCCAATTAAAACGTCATTTTTGTGAAAAACAACATCGTTTTTTAATTTTCTAAAAAAACATATAGCTGGATGGGTCGGGCTGGCCTAGCCCACCTGTGGTCCATCTAGGCATAGGTCGGCCCATTGGCATGCATAGATATAGTCTACTAAGCCGCTCCTAGCTCAGCCCATTGACATGCTTAGATATAATCTACTAAACGCATGTAAAAGGTAAATACAAAATTTTTCTATCTAAAGACTTGTTGATATTTAATCTATCTAGTATGAGCTTAAATCTCAGCCTAATTCACATACTCCACTTCGATCTCCTTACCTGAAATCATAATTGCAACATGACAGTATGTGTTAACTAGGAAAATTAATAGAAAATATTACTCCTCTACCAATATATGAACATAAATTTACATTACAGTCTATGTAACACCATACAACCTTTAGAAATACATCAAAATAATAATTATAAAATACAATGCATATATAGACACAATTATTTCACATCTTAACCACACGTCATTCATATTTAATGGTGCAAATAGAAATCACATAGTAACTTATACTTACACAAGATAAGCATTAGCGCTCTAACTACTTATTAGGTTTTACCCCAATTTACCTCCATTTATTTCTTCCAAATACAAATTAATTTTTGCCTCAATCACATTGGCTCCAAACACAAAATGGTATCTTCTTCAATTTGTCACCAATTACTATGCCATGATCATTCATCATGCCACATAACTCACATATAATACACTTAGCCCTCTTAAGATCCTTAGAGCACGTCACAAATATGCATTTATTAATTACAAAATCAAACCATTCACAAATGTGATACTAACATTTTGATATTTAAACACACATGAAGCTAATTACAATAACAATATCACTGTGAAATCATCATCAACATCATCACCCAGTCCGAAATCCCGCAATAAAGCGAGGTTTGGCGAGGTCTGATAGTACATAGCCTTACCCCTACATAGTAGAGAGACTGTTTCTGGTAGACCCACATGCAGATGTGACAATAAAACATATTAATTATTATTTAAAG
Source organism: Erythroxylum suave (assembly GCA_027563595.1). Taxonomy (NCBI): domain Eukaryota; kingdom Viridiplantae; phylum Streptophyta; class Magnoliopsida; order Malpighiales; family Erythroxylaceae; genus Erythroxylum; species Erythroxylum suave. Next base: position 40,993,658 of record JAOSBN010000008.1, read on the forward strand.
GCATACTATTAAGTTGATTACACTTACAATTATAATTTTAAATGTCACATATCATGCAAAATTACACTTACACCCCATCAAGTTAATAAAATCCTCTGCTTATAAACTTTTCTTAGGATTTATACACCTCTCTTCCAATAATAATAATCAAGTATGAAAATAATAATTATTTAATTGATGTTAGTCTTTGACCTGTGAGAAATGTTATTATTATTACGCCGACTATCAGGTCATGAGGCTTTTCCAGGAGATGTTTTCTTTTTACATTCTCGTCTCTTAGAAACAGTCACTAAACAACCGGACCAAACAGGTGAAGGTAGGTTGATCGACCCTTTTGATGTCTCGATGATACAAACAAAGAAAAGATGAATTCCAATCACATCCTCTAAAAATGAAAGTCAATATGGGGAAATAGGGACCCTTTTCTGCTTATACAAGCCTATTGGTAGCTGGAAGTCATAATAACATCTTCCTAAACCTATAGAAAGATTCGATATCGTGCCCTTAAGCCTAAGATATGATATGGAACTAGGGTTGAAGTAGGGTCTGTAACTTGGACAAATCTTAGGAACTTCTCGATCAGATACCTTTCAAGAATGTCCTTTCATGGAATGATTTGTTAGCATTACACGACATATGTGAAGACAAAAGTCAGAGATACACCTTCCTTCTTTAGATTATGCTACCTTAGAACCAGAGCTTTAGGAATTATGAAGCGGATGTCGCTAGTCCTACTAGTATATCCCCTCTAGTGATCCTAGCCAGTCTAGTTTCAGCAATAAAGGCCCACAACAATCAAGGGAAAGGGGATTCTTCCCCACCAATAGCTGTTCAATAGTCCAATTGTTAGGGTTTCATCCAATCCTAAGCTTTCAATAGCCCTAGCTAGCTGCATTAAAAAGAGAATGGTTAGGCGAGTCATACTCTGACTAGAAAAACAAACACGCATTTAGGTACCTGGTTGAAACTAACAATTCTACGTTATAGATTGGCCATATTGAGAGAGTGAAAATGAACTGTTAGAGATAGATCAATCTTCCACTCCTTCTTTTCAAAAGAGAGACATGGAAAAAAAGGTGTCCTTGTAATAATAAAGGCACACAAGATTTACCCTCTATGTGGCATGGTCCAATTGTACGTTCAGATAGACATGGAAAAAAAAAGTATAAAGCATCCAATCTGATGGATGAAGGTTTAACAAAGGCTCAAGACCCGAGTGTAGGATGTGCTCCTTGCTCCTCAAATACTAAGGGTCCGAAGCATAATCTATACATAGATGCAATTGGAGTGCCCTATTGAAATCAAGAAATATAGGCATGCTTGCCATTCACACCAAAATAAATAGAGTTTTCTGAAAAAACCTACTAATGGAGGAAGACCCTACTCGCCCGACTCCAAATCAGTCCTTTCAATGAGTTGCCTCTCTATACTTGCTTTCATCATCTTGGATTCTTCATTCCATCTGACCTGTGGAATGGCTTCTTTACTTTCTCTATTATAATGGAATAAGGAAATCTGAATAGCGCATCATTAGAACGGTTGAAAGCAGATCTGTACTGATAAAAGAGTCCATAAGTGAAGGAAGAAAGCAAGGCTGCGAGCTTTGTCTACAAAGCAAGCGTAATTGGATTAAGCTCTTTTGGTTTAGGGTGGGATCGATTTGATAGACTTGAACATTAGGGGGAGTTTTCCCTTATATGCGGATATAAGTTCAAATTATAAAACACAACAATAAATATCGATTAATCAGCCAAACATAAGTTATAGAAATCCTAATTGATATACTACATGTTTCCTATATGAAATGTATCTTAAATCCTTCATTTGAAATAATGACTTAATGTTACTCAAATCACTACTTTTGATGTCAAATCTCACTCAAGTTATCCTTTTTTTAGTTTCTTTTGCATTTCTAATAATTTCTTCTCTTAAAATTCTTATTTGCCCCTTCTAATTTTTGCATCAACTATCACCTAAATTTGGCATAACTTCTTTAGAAATTTTATGTCAAAGATTATGGCTAAATTAACTCATTGTTCAACTAATTCAATATTTTTTTACAAAAATTCACTATTCTCATAGGCTAGCCTATAGTAAAGATTAGGTTAATTAACATCAGTTCTAGTTGGTTTGAAAAGTTGTTAAAAAAATTCTCTTAAATTTCTATAGCTTCTTAAATCATTTAACTTTAATATTCCTACAAAAAGTTATATCAAAACACCGAACAATACTCCGATTTGACAATCAATTAAACCAACAACCTTCATTAAGTATCATTTCAGTCAACTCGTTTTAATACTTTCAAGAACCATAATTCACATAATTCATTTCCTATTAAACAAAATTTTCAAAATTAAAATTGTGTCAAAGATTTCAAAGAAGCAATATAAAAAACAATTCATCTAACCAACTTATATAATGAAACAAAATATTGAAAAAATTTTAAGGTCTCCTAATGTACAATTGTATTCAAGAATATATTAAATATTTAACAAATAATATATTGAAGATTATGAAGAACTTTCTAGTATATCACTCTGAATTAAATGCAAACTAATCATTAGAATTCGTTTGGATGTTTTAAATTTAAATCAATTACATTATATTTTATTAAAAAATCTTATACTATGTAAAATAGTTATATTAGATTGTATAAGTGTCAAATTTTTATGCACATAACTATCATTGAATATCTATATTGATTATCATTTCCTTAAATATTTTCATTATCATATAATTCTAATATATAATGCTAAAGATAAAACAAGCTAAAACTAAATAATTGTAAAAATTAAATTAATAACAATGTCTAGAAGATAAGGAAAATTGATAGAAAAATAATTTTATATTGTTAAGCAAAATTTTGCTTACAATTTCTTTAAAAACCCAAAAAGGTCTCAATTTTACTGAACCACTAACAAAAAGAAAAAGATTAAACTATTTGAGCCTAAATAGGGAAGTCTTTCATATATATGGATGATAACTTTAAATTTTTGTATTTTGACATTTTTATAAATTCTCATTGAAAAAGTAAAGGCCTTATCCCTACCCAATCGAGCCAGAGGTGGCCTGATCTAAAATTAACTTTTAAAAGCAGAATGACATCATTTTATGGCAAAATGATGTCATTTTACATAGCCAAGTTGGGCCCATTTACAATCCCTATTAAGAACATAATATTCTTGTACTGTACTTAGCTATTATTAATTATCAAGATTTTAAACATTTATAAATTTAAATGAGTTAGATATAATATTTTTTACTTTTAATAATTATTTATCAATAACTATGCTAATATTTAAGCCATGTTTATTCAGCCATAAATGAGAAAGTTGATGAACTTTATCTATAATCTTTAAACTAATTTTCATCATTTTATGATTGAAAGTAGAAAGATACCTATTTTGGATTTATAAATATATGCCTAAGGAACATATTTGTAATATCCCACCTCCTAAAATTGTTAAGAGATTAAACTGTTAGAATGAGTCACATGAGTTATTTCATTTAAGAATTTACGAGGTGCATTTCATTCACATACATAATATTTATATACACATATGAATCGTGATTTAGAAAACATTGTAAGAAAGTATACGTGTTCGCAAGGTTACGTACGCTAAGTTTTAATATTTATTAACCTTGGTAAATCTGCAAGCGTATGAGCAATTGGCATAGTACCTAAGGTATCGATCCCACGAGGAGTGTAATCTAGTCCTAAAATCTAAGGTCAACTAAATTCGCAATAAACCTAAATAAACAACTAATGCAAAAAATAAATCAATCAACAATCAACTATAAGAATTAAAATGCATAATATAAACAAATAGAAAAATCACATAACCAATCCAAAAATCAACCTAGAAACTATCAAGTGAGAGAAAGGGGATTTTAATCTGAAACTAATGAAAATCTAACCAATTATGCAATTATTGAAGTAATGGGTCTAGACGGTCTGAGGGTAGAGTACTCTCTCTCAAGTTATAATCCTTAACCTTAACTAATGATCCCTAAATTAAATTATAGAATTGTGATCTCTTGACTCACAACTTACCCACAACTTAAAATAGTTCTAAAATTATCTATTAATCTACTAGGAATTTATCTCGTTCTCTCGTTACACGATTGTACAGGTTTGATCCAATTTTTATCTACCAACTTACCTAACTCTCGTTAGCCTAAATTGATTATTTTCACTCAGCTCACCCTCTCAGTTTATTGCTGAATTATTACTAACATATATTAAATCATAATTAAATCAATCAAACTTTATTAATCTCAAGAATCAAAACCCGAAGGTGAGTTTAGACATAAATTGACACTCAACAACAGTTATTTTCAATAATCATCCCAATTTCATACATCAATAAAATTGAAATAAAAATAGAAAATACTGTCAACGGATTCAGGGAGGCAGCGACTGTGGTAAACCACCTGTTCCAGGAAGTACATCGCATCAAGCTTCGTCTCCGTGTCTCTCTTCCTTCGTCTCCATCCCTAATCTTTCGATTTCTCTCTAGGTTTTCTCTCAGAATCGGCTGATGTGAGGCACTCTTACACGACTCTCTAGGCTATTGCTTCTACCATCTACTATTCTATTTATACTTTGGAAGCCCTAGGTTCAATTCGGGGTCAAAACAATCTAAAAAGTCTTGCAAATTTTGAGTTTTTGTATTAGCCCGACATAGGCCACGATCGTGGCCCTGCCTGCCATGATCATGGTCAGTGCCTAAACTTCTCTGTCATGATCATAGCCTAATAAGCATGATCGTGGCCTAAGCAGAAGCTTTCTATCGTAACCATGCCCTAAGTGCACGATCGTGGCCTAGCTGCTGCTAGCTCGTCCCTCTCTGTCATGACATGGGTTATGTTTTTGACCCGAAACTCCTTGAATATTCTTTGTTCTTCACCATTTACCCTGAAACACTAATAAACACATCAAGGTACCATAAAAATATAATAATTAAGCTCAAAGACTCATACTAACCTATAAAAACATTTAAACAAATAAACTAACACAATTAACACATAAACATACACTCAACACCCAAATTAACACTAAATTCCTAACAAATTGAACCATAAAACACAATGTAAATCACAACTATCAACATCCCCACAGTTAAACATTTGCTTTTCCTTAAGCAAACAAAACAACAAACACAAAACACACAATGCAAAAATGAGACAATGACTTTATCTTTATGAAATAAATTTAATCTTGAACACAATCATTCAAATTATGTTAAATCATTAGCATGCAAAATCTATGTCTAGGGGCTTTAACTAAATACACAAGTTAATAAAAATCTAAGTGTTAATTTATTTACCCTTTTCAATTGCACACACACATTAATAATTCTTTGGTCCTTCAGACTTTGTTCCTAAGTACATTTTCACGAAAATTTAAGTTTATTACAAGTCTAGTAGGTTTTTACTAAGATAATTTTATTTATCTATTTATTATTAAACACAGACTTAGTCTTTTACTCGAAGGCAAACATTGGTGATGAATGTCGATCTGGTTACTCGACTAAGTCATTGATTAGCAACTTAGTTGAAAAGTCATTATAGCCTTTTGATGCGAAGCCACACATTTGTGATGCGTGTCGATCTAGTTACTCAGCTATCATGTCTTCAACCGGCTACTAGCTTTATTTATAACCCGAAGATCAGCGAAATAGTGATTTAATAAAGAAAACAAACATTTTTTTCAATTTATTGCCTACCTTTTTGCTTTTAGCTATTCATTTTCATGAAAAAGTACTAGTTAAGCTAATTAAGTTAAAAAGCCTCAAATTATGAATAAATGTGATGATCTAAAGGGTGCTAAATTTACGGTATTAAACTATATATTTATCCAAAGGCCCCCTAATTCACTAATTTTTCAGGCTAATGATTATTCACAACCTAATAGACTATGTCCAAAATTAAATGAATTTCACTCAATCTCATCCATTGACACATTCAAACCACTCACACCATGCAACCGGATAACTACCATACCGTAAGCAAAATCATATACAAGAGCATAACACAAAATTCCTCCCCACACTTGAACAACACATTATCCTCAATGTGAGAAGGACACACACACACACACACAAAGATAAAGGAAAGGAAAGACAGAAATTAAAGTCGTCAAAAAATAATTAAAAATAAACATAAATATAAACAGAACTAAAGGCTAATTTGGGAAAGAAAAATTTTAAACAATTGGGTTAGATATAAATCCTATAGAGATGGACGTGGTGATGGTGTCAGAGGCAGTAATTAAATGCCCTGGGACTTGAAATACCGATGGATCCGTCAGATATCCTAGCTCTAGCATTGTTGTGTCTGCACCATCTCCACAAGTGTTCGGTTGGTTTTGGAAATTGCATATTCATCACTCAATGTTTATAGTATGATTATACAAGTGTAATTTTGATACCCTTCTAATGATGGTAAGCCATGAATTCCATGTATGAACACAAATATAAATTTTATGACTTGAAATGTATATCATATGACTTGCTAACATATTAATAATGAAATTGGTAAATGATTAAAAGAAAAATTTATAATGCCTCCTCTATTTTCTTAGATGTGGATAGATAGGCATACTTATAGGGTTAAAGTGTAACTGCTACAATTTGACAACACCGGTGTCCACAGTTCGATACCTTTAGGTATCCACAATTTGATACCTTCGGATATCCACAGTTTGATATCTTCGGATATCCATAGCACCCCTTATCAACACCCATAGAAAATGTGCAGGCTTAACATAAAAAGGAAACTTAACAGTAATAAATAAGAAATACAGCATGAAAACATGAATAATTGGTATTTATGAGCATTTGTATTAGTAGTAATGATGATTTGTAATGATATGCAATTATATTGATAATTTGTATCAATGGGAGTTGAATATTCATATTTAACTTATAAATGTGCATTTTCAATATATGGATAATGTAGCACCCCACTCCCGCAAGGACCCGAACCTGACATCGTGGGTGATATTCGAGTCCGTGCCTTGCGAGGATGGCATGCTAAAGCACTGAGTCAGTCAGAAATCAATATAAATATTTTCTTTGAAAACACAAACACTATATATACGAAAATTGTAGTCGATTTGGGCCTACTTTCATTCAGAACATTTTCAATCATAAACTCCTTACATTATAACATAAATCATTTGTACAATAATTTCAAAATATACAATTTTATACAAAATAGAAAAAGACACAAATGCAGATGCCAACTGATCCCGACCTCTAACCTTCACTTATGATGTATACTCCCGTTGGCCTAACGGGGTATTCTTCTGATCCTGAAAAATAATTGCAAATTTTGGGTGAGTTTTGCGAACTCAATGAGTGACCATCATCGATGGCTCACCCAATCACATAACACATAAATCACATTGTTGCACATCTCACATTATGTCACATTTCACATGCAATACACTTAATCATTCGTACTTTGCATATGCAATACACATGAGACTCACTTTCTTTCTTATTGTTGTGACCGAGTGCCTATCACAGACTTATACAAATATCGGCCTAGGGCTCAATCAAACAAAATCACGGAGAATAGCTCTACGTGCTAAATCAGAAAATCACGGAGCAAAGCTCTATGAGGAAGCGCTTCATACTAGCAACTCAAGTCACAACGCCTTTATCTGAGTATGCATTTTATGAAATGCAACCATTTCTGAATATCTCATATATCACAATCTTATATAAATGCTCAAACAAGATTTCACAGTCATCGGACCTGAGTTCGGCATTCAACTTTCATTGAGAATCAAATGACAAATTCGTATCAAATGTACATTCAAAATGAACACACTTGTCATCGGATCGTGGTCCGGCATTTAGAAATCATATTATGCACACTTATTTCATCTCATTTACATACAAAGAGCACTTCAATATTCTTTCATACAACACATTCATCGGACCTCCTATCCGAAAACAACATAGTCAAACACTTTCACATAATCATTCAAGAATCAATCAATATCAAAAGTCAAATAAAGCAAACAGTGGAATGAGACCATCTAGGTCTACTCACAGTACGCTACAGATTAGCTCTTGCATCCAAATTTTGGGAATGCTTGAATGCGTACACTTGACTTGCACAACCCATTTGTGCAAGACACCCGTTTCACACTAATCAATAATTACACACACACATTAAAAATTGCACAATTATAAGTATGCATTTGTGCACAAGTGTGTATATGGAATATGTACAATGCATGTTCATGACAATTCCGGGTATCTTTTCAATTTTCACACTATATCCATATTCGCATTTTA
>JAOSBN010000008.1:41016940-41029988 GCA_027563595.1 Erythroxylum suave
GAAACTTGTGATTGAATCAAATCGCAAATTACTTCTATAGTCACGTTTAACAATAAAAGATAAACTGAAGTAAAAAGTTAAGAGCATAGACACTGCAATTTTATACTGGTTCACCCCAAACTGTGGGCTACGTCCAATCCTCAGAGTTCTTCTGAGTGTTCCACTATACTTCACAAAGATACAAGTATTCTTTCTTGTGTTTAACACTTTTACCCTCTTTACCCACCTTAACCTACAACCTTAAACAAGTCATTTTGATCTATTTATGTGATTAATCATTGTAGAGGACAATTGGTATATTAGTAAGCCTATGGTAGTGCAGTTTCCTATTGGAAGTTTGAGTGAAACGCTTACCATTAAACATTTGAGAAAAATGAGTGAATCTTTGATGATGATGCCAATTTTTGAGTTTGCTTATGCACGTCAATGAAAAAGTAATCTTGATATGTGTATTAACTTAATACTTAAGTGGTTTACATTTGACGGATTGAACGCTTTGATCTTTGTGAAAATGAAGTGATAGAATTGATTGGTTATATTTGTTTTACTTGAGGATAAGCAAAGATTTAAGTGTGGGGATGTTGATAGGTAGTCTATGTTTTTCTAGGAAATTGGCATGTGTTTCTTGCATAATTGTTGATTATTGTTATAGTTTAGGACTTATTTTTCATGATTTCATTTAGTTTGATTTCCTTTGTTGTTCTTTTATGTTTGGTGTTAATCTATGGTAAGAATTGACTATTTTATGTAGGAATGAAGATCTAGCAACCTAGAGATTAAGCTAGAGATCAGAAAGGAGAAGAGAATAGGAGTCTTTCCACTACTAATTCCTATGATTGTAGGAAGCATGTGCCAATTCCCACCAGACCTTATGCAAGGCTTCATCAAACTTAGGGATTTTGGACTATAAAAGCATAATTAAGCCTCCAAGGTTAGGGGGAAGAAACCCCTCTAGGGAAAAGAGTGTTTCTTGAGTGAAGAACACAAGTTTGGAGTCTTAAGGAAGGATTGAAGTTAAGGATTGTCATTAAGATTAGGGAAAATAGCTCATCAACTTCAAGAAGTCCATATGTTATCAAAGAAGAGAAGGAGTCTTTTTATTCAATTTTCTATCACTTTGATCACTTCGATTCTTTGTAAAATGGCTTATTTGAATATCGATGATGTTATGGAGACCATGTTATGATGATTTAGTTTTAGGGATTGCTTTTGAACTATTGTGTTAAACTCTTATTTTGTTGAATTGAATGAAAGTATCTTTGATGATTTTTTATTTTATTTATATCTTACGATAAATCGAAAGAGTGAGTAAGATAAATTTGTGTAAAATTGTACAACCAAAGTTGGTGACCTATAGACTTACAATCATCACGTTAATTGTCTAGTTAGAACAGAGATCTTGGCTAGGTTAATTGATCACCTGTAGGATAGCTTAATACCTAGTGAAATTGGTAGAGCAATTGGATGGGTTTAGAGATCGTTCAATTGATCCCATTAAATTTGAATAGGAAAAGTTAATTACACCTTGAGGGAGGTGATTAATACATTGCAAAATCTTGGGTAAGACATAATTTGATTAATAAAATAAGAGGGAGACACAATAGGGTGAAAACAATCTCTAACTTTTGGATTCTTGAATTTTGACTTTTCTGCATTTGTGTTATTGTTCACTGTTCGTTATTAATCTTTTAATTTTAATTTAATTTTCTATAATATTTTCATTAAAAACAATTTTGTTTCTTATAAAAAGGTTTGATCTAGATTAAGTAATGTTTGGGCATCAATCTTTGTGGGATTGATATCTACTTTTAAGCTACAAGTCACAACTCGTACACTTACGGTTTTTGAGCGTAAAGTTAGTATATTATTTTTACCATCAACACCCTACCGTTAGTAATTGATATTATTAATAACATTTGAAAATCGTTTTCAAAGTGCCATTTCACCTTATCCAAGGATTTTTTGGAATCTATACTAATTAAAAACAATAAAATATTCTTCTTAATCACTATAAGTTGATTAATCCTATATTGATAACTTAATTACCTCCATATAGTTCATTTTATATCCAGTGATTATCAACTGAGCTATCATTGATTAGAATAGGTCATAAATAGTATTAAAACGTAGCAATCCCTATATGAGATACTTCAGAGATCTTAGGTCAAAGGATCACTTTTACAATCATCATAATGAGAATTTTCATAGAAATATAAGTATTGTTCGAAATGGAATGCTCATACATTTGATTAAGTATCTTCATACTTTATTATATGAGATTGACTGCTTCCTTTGTAAAGAAAAAAAATATAATATGTCCTAATCTCTTTACACTCTATTAATGTCCAGTCTTAATAAAACAATAACTAGAAGTATGGATACCATAATTATGATCTCATCATAATTTCATTTTTAATCTAATTTATCCTATAGACTTTAATATACACATTTGAATATATAAAAAATAAAAGGTTCCTATAAATACTTATGTCACTAAACTATAACCAATCGATTGGTTTTCGGTTATAAACCAACAATCTCCTACTTGTACTAAGCTAATTGTTTAAGTATCTTATACTATATCACCATATGATGATTATGTTACTGCTATGACAATGGTTTCGTGAGAGAATTTTACAATATTCTTTTTTATTTTTATTTTTTCATATGGTTCATTAGGGAACAACTTCTTTACTAGTTAGGGATAAAGTTACGTATGATTAGACCTCCCCAGATCCTGTGTTTCGATCAAATTTTTTACTGAGTTGTTATAGCTGTTGTTGTTGTTGTTGCTGCTGCTGCTGTTGTTGTTGTTCTTGTAGCTGCTTATAGTGATTACTTGCTTAAACCTTACAATTTTCTTCTTAATTATCATCAAAATTAAGAGAAACTACCTAAATACATATTTATATCTTTGATGAGACCTTAGCTTCTTTTGTATGCCTAATGGCTCTAATATTTTATAGTACATTATTGTTTGAACAATGCAAAGAACTAAACCACTTCTTGATCTTAATAATCATTTTTACTAGATCAAAAATATGTTATGGCTTGATTAGCAAGTAATGCTACATTGGAACCTTTCCAATCTCATTATAGCATTATTACAAGTAAAATAAACCATATTTAGGATTTACTTCTAAAGTAAATATCTATATCAAAATTGACCTCAAATATCAACTTATACATAGAATAATGGATATCTTTATTAATTTATAAGTAGTAAATATCTTAAATATTAGATATCTTTAGTCTATGGTCTATGTACTTTTGTTTATATCGATATAGATCTAATTTTAGAATTTAGTTACTATCATATCTAATAAGAGTTGTTCTTGGAAAATATACTTTCAATAACTAAAAAATATTAATTATTATTCTTTATGAGCAATATGTCTCTTCATACTCCTACTGAAGAGGATAATTATACTCTCACTAACCTTCCTATAGACATGATAAATTCATGATCATCAGTTAAAACATACTTTTTAAATTCATCATGAAAGTGAATCTTTTAACATCCCGTGGCTTTTCACAATATATTAAATATATCATCAAAGGCACTAATTCCAATTAGATATCTTGTTATGAGATTTGAACCATTTAAATTTTGTCTTACTCCTACTACTTATCATGTTGACAATTCTTTTATAAGTGTTTATTAAAACAATCAATTTATTTAATGGTTCTATACGATTACATCTAACCTTTTGGATCTTTCATGGAAGAAGTAAATATTGCATCATACAAGATATGATATTGTATATTATTAATATCCTTTAATTGAAGGTTGATTTAGTTATTTTTCAAGTTAACAAGTTTCACTTGATTTATAATTGGAAGGATACATATATCCTTCTATATAACTTTATGATTTTCACTGTATTGATTTAACCAACATAGCATGAAAGGATAGTCTTGATTAACTTTGCATTCTTTCCAACATAAGTATCCCTTAATCCAGTATATACAAACTATTTATGGATCAATTACTTTTACTTAATAATTTAGTTTCATATAATCAAAAGCATGTATTAAAAATATAAATGATCTTTATCATATCATATGCATGCAATCATTTTTTCTTCTAATGACATCCATTACCAAACTATAACAAATGCCTTTAAATATAATCTATGGTTATGCTTTTAGTTGAGTAAATTGAATGAAACAATTTTCTTAAGGTACTATACCATTTAGCTCTACTTCATTCCACCTCTTGCATCATGTTATCATGGTATTGATATACATATTACATGCTTTCATCAAAGTTATGTGACATTAGTCAATTCAAAGTGTGAATGCTTTTTTTTTGAAAAAATTAGAAAAGGGTTATCATTGGCCATAATGAATATGAATAATATACAAGTAGTTCTTGAAGCCTAAAAGCTTTCGCAAGTACCTACAACTTGACAAAATGAGTCTTGATGTTTAACAATAACAAGTTGTGTTATAGAGACATATGGCATAATACGTATATACCTTCTATCTGGCTGACCTTTTAGCTATTACCTATGAGATGATCGTTCCTTATCTCTATAGACGATTTCCCATGTATGCTTCACATCATCTTTAATTAATCTCCCTAATGAGTGTGTGAAGATGGGCATTTTAATGCAATTTAAGATGGACACGATGATGGTTTCAAATGGGTTTGATTTTCTAGAGAACGTTCAATGGTTCCTCTCCTCCCAAACTCCTCTAACTAGGTATGAAAGTGCAATTTTAAAGATCCATGATTTTGTTTTCCTTAGTTTATAAATATGTAGTCTACTCTAGGCTAACACTTCATGCTACGTGTTGGGTGGGTTATATGAACCACGTCTAGTGGATATATGTTTCCATACTTTATTTAAGTAATAGCATATGAATAATATATGTTCAATGGATTCTTGACCCCCTTTCATAAAAATGACACAAACTAGGTATAGTAAGGTAGGTTTAGTTTGTCAATTGTTGGTAGCTTCCTATGAATAGCTTCCTGGATAAAATGTTCATCTATACGATGTTAATATATCTCTAAAATTTTAACATTCAATCCTCATCCGAGATTAATAGAAAATTTACATAATGGATATACAAATTTTCTTTCTGACTTTGAGAACTCTTTTTAAACGTAACTTATGTCTAAAAATTTGGTTCACTAACTCTTAGTATCAACAATAATAAACAAGAAAAATCTACTCATATTAAAATATAGATGGAAGAAAAAAAAGTAATCGTTTTATGTCGTGACTACCAAATAAGATTAGGAATATAGTTATTTATTTGGTTACTCCCAAAAAAAGTAATCGTTTTATGTCGTGACTACCAAATAAGATTAGGAATATAGTTATTTATTTGGTTACTCCCACTATTTTATTTGAAATAAAAACCCTTACTACTATTTAGAAAGATTACTCCAATCTCTCCAATAAGTTAGGATCTCATTCAAATTTACTTGATCTTAAGTTTGCTTAACAAACCAACTAAACTTAAACTCGGTAGATAACTTTATTAATCACATCTCATGTGACTCTTAGATCTATTAGGTGATAATTATTGTCAAAACGTATCTTATATGTTATTCCTAACTTAATCTCTAAATTCATATGATTTTGAGTTTGCTCATCCAAATCATACAAATTTAGTTAAGTAGGACCCATTATTATAAGACTAAATATATTCGAGTTAAAGTGGCTTTGCTTTTGCTTAACAAACCTAACAATAAGAACTTTAGTTTATTCTAATAACAATGGGAGACAACAATCATGTTCAAAACATGTACTTAATACTTTAATGAGGGATTTAATTTTATTTCTACCATGAACTACAAAATTGCCTGTAAAATATCATAACACTTATCCAATATAAATATATCAAGCATATAAATAAATTGTGCAAATTATGCACATATAATCAAATTATATGCATAAAATATTAAGTTTTATTTGATTCTAGTTATTGATCTTCGTAATCTAAAATAACTTTTTCAACTCTTTGAAAAATTAATTTACATTAAACTCATTGATTCCTAAATAAATTAACTTCCTATTCTAAATAAAAATTAAATTCAATTGAAAACCATTTCCAATTATCTTGACTTTTTAAGAAATTTCAATAGAAAATAATTTTCAATAAATTATGTTTCTTACTCATTATAATTTAGAAAAACTTCTTTTCTAAAAATTGCAAGAGATATTCTAATCCAATTAGAAATCTGTTTCTAATCTCATTGGAAATGACTTTCCCTTAATTATAAAATTATTTTCTAATCTTAAAGGAATCCACTTTCAAAATTAAATAAAAAATTTTAAACTTAATTAAAAAAGTCCTTTATATTGTTTATTTAGAGATTGATTTCTTAATTAGTTAGAAAATCTTTCCTTAATAAATTAGAAAACTTTTTTCAAAAATATTAAAGACAGCTCATTTTTCTTAATTAATAATTGAAAACATTTTTCAAATTATTTAAGAAAAAATTTCAATAAACCAAGAAAACTTATTTTTCATAAATAAAGAAAAATTTATAAATAAATATAATAATAATTCTACAAAATAAAATAATAAATTTAAATTTATTTCGATCAAATTTAAATAAATAAACTTTAATTAAGAAATATTTTTTCATTATTTGAGAATATTTTCTTATTTTTAAGGAGTCTAGTTTCAATCAAATTGGAACATTATTAATTAATAATTTTCATTATTAATTATTAATCTTCATCATATTAAGAAAATAATTAATATAACTATAGAAATTTTTACCTTTTCTTAGTTAATATAATATCATTATAGTAATTTATCTAACATAACAAAATTATAAAAGATAATACTAAAACATTGCATAACTTTGATTACTGATCAGATAACTAATTTAGTTTAATATTTCAACACTTGAATCAATTATACTAAATTCAAAATTATTCTTAATAAAAGTTAACCCATTAGAAAATACTTTACTATATTTATTAGGAATTTAAACCATTTTAAGGACAACTAAAGCTTAAAACACACAAAATAAAATAAAAATATTGAATTATGGACTATTTGGCTCATGCATGCTAGAACTTTTTTGTAAGACACGTGCACTACAAATGTTGAGCACATCCAACTCAGTCAAATATGATCCCCTAATGGAGTGCGTGTTTAGATTTAGGGTTTTTAGGCTTTCTCTTTGTCACCACCCTGTCATTCTCCTTTAGCCACCATTGCCTAGGTTGAGTCTACCTCTCCCAGTCCCTTATGCTAGTGCATTATACTCTGTTTAGGCGTCTTCTTCATCGTGTTCTTAGGCAATTTCTACCCTTGTTTTCCCACTTGTGATGTGGAAATGAGGTACCATTTTAGAAATTGAGATGATATATGAAATATTAGAAGTGTTTTAAAATGTGTTATACAGGTTTTTGAAAATTTTGGGAAAGTCAAAATATAGTTGTTGTGCTACCGAAATCTTTAGTAAAATGATTGAAAAAAAGTTTCTGGCTATTTTTCGTACTTTTAAAACATTAAAGTATAAAAAAAAATTTAACAGTTGAACGACTTGGCTCTTTGCGAACCTTTCAGTTGAGCTAGATATCAATTAAAGGATTACCATGGGGTCACCGGGAGGGTTCCACTCGAGTTTCGGAAGGGGAACTTTGGGATGGATCCTTTCAGACATTGATTATGCTATCCAACAGGATGAACCACCTAAGGTAACAAAGGCCAGCGCTACAACTAAAATTGAGCTTTATAAACATTGGGAGTGATCTAATCACCCAAGTGTGATGTTCATTAAAAACAAAATTTCTATTAGCATTCATGGTTCTGTAGAACACATGACAATGTGCACTTGCAAGCACCCTAATTATGAAGTTTTGATTTACAAGACTTACGAGTGTCTAAGGTGTGCATGAGCATATCATAAAGATGAGGGACATTGCGGCTCAGTTAAAGAAACTAGATGTTAAGATTTCTGATTCTTTCCTTATTCATTACATTTTGAACACCCTTCCACCACCATACAAACCCTTTAAAATATCTTATAATACACATAAGGATAAGTGGTCAACAAATGAATTAATGACCATGTGTGTCTAAAAGGAAGGGAGATCGTTGACAAAATAGGGAGAGAGTTCGTAGAGTGCACATCTGGTTAAAATCAAGCCAAATCAAAGGAAAAAGGTCAAATACCTATCCAAGATGACATTAAGAAGGAATATAAGTGTCTTTTTTACAAGAAAAAAGGACACATGAAGAAGGATTGTGTCAAACATAAGGAATATTTTGAAAAGAAAGGTAATATAATCTCACTAGTGTGTTTTGCATCTAATATGGTTGAAGTTTGTCATAACATATGGTGGATTGATTTTGTTTGTACAATCCAAATTACAAATTTGTTGTAGGATTTGCAAAACTCAAAGAAGCTGGTGGTAAGTGAGCAGTGTATCTTATCCAGAAATAAGATACGTTCATGTGTGGAGGTTGTAGGAGATTTGCAATTTAATTTTATGTACTGGTTTTATTTTACAACTAGAAAAGACATTTTATATTCCCAATTTCTCTAGGAAATTGATTTTGGTTTCAAGACTTGTACCATTTGAATATTCCTTTCATTTTTCAAACAAAATTTTAAAGTTATATTATAAATTTAAATATTTTAGGAATGGTTTTAATGGTTTTTTCCATTTTAATTTACAAGATAATACTTGTTATAATGCAACACATGTTCATGCTTGTGTCATGAATGAAAATTCCTCTATATTGTGGCATCGAAGATAAAGACATATCTCCATAGATAGGATAAAAAGATTGGTGACTAACGAAGTGCTTAGTACTTTGGATTTTGTTGATTTTAATAATTTTGTAGATTGCATAAAGGGAAGGCAGACTAACAAACCAAAGAAAGGTGCCAAAAGAAGTTCAAAAATATTAAAAGTCATAAATACAGATATTTATGGTCCAGATATAGACTTGTATGGTCAAAAATACTTTATCTTATTTATAGAAGATTATTCACGATACAAGTATCTCTACTTGCTTCATAACAAGAACGACGCATTAGAGGCTTTCAAAATATTCAAAGTTGATGTTGGGAAATAATGCAATAAGCAAATTAAGATCATGAGATCTGATAAAGGTAGGGAATATTATGGTAGATATGCTGAAGGAGGACAAGCACCTAGTCCATTTGTGAGGTATCTTTAGGAAAATGAGATAGTAGCCCAGTACACCATGCTTGGATTTCCACACCAGAGTGGTGCGGCAAAAAAAGAAACCAAATATTATTAGAAATGGTACAGAGCATGCTGAGTAGCTCTAAGCTTATCGGGTACCAACCAAGGTTGTTCCAAAGACATCATTTGACTTATTTAAAGGTTGAAAATTAAGTTTACAATATATACGTGTTTGGGGATGTCCATCTGAATTAAGAATTTATAATCCACGAGACAAGAAATTGCAAATGAAAAACATTCCATATGCTTCTACAGTAGGAAGCCTGATGTATGCTTAGGTTTGTACAAAACCTAACATAGCATTTTCTGTTAGAATATTAGGTAAATATTATAGTAACGCAAGGTTAGATCACTGGAAAGCTACAAAGAAAGTATTGAGGTACGTTTAAAGGATCAAATATTACATGCTTATGTATAAATGAACTGATAATTTGGAGGTAATAAGCTACTCGGATTTAGATTTTACTGGGTGTGTTGATTCATGGAAATCGACATTAAGTTATATCTTCATGTTTGCCCATGGAGCCATATCTTGGAAGAGACCCAAGTAGTCTTTGACTGCTACTTCTACTATAGAGGCTAAGTTTGTTTCTTGTTTTGAGGCTACATCACATGGTGTATGGCTAAAGAGTTTCTTATTTGGTCTTAGACTTGTAAGTTCCATTTATAAGCCATTGAAAATATATTGTAACAATTCAACTATTGTTCTTCTAGCTGAAAATAATAGGACTGGTAGTCGAAGTAAACACATCAACATCAAGTTTTTATCTATAAGGGAATGTGTTAAGGATAAGAAAGTGTTCATTGAACACATTAGCACTGAATTGATGATAGCTAATCCTTTAACAAAAGGCATGTCACTAATGAAGTTCAAGGATCTTATTGTTAAAATGGGATTGAGTTCCATTATATAGTTTTCAATGTATGGATAATGTTGTTTATGTGAAACTCTTATAATATTTTCTCATATTATGTTACACCTTATTGAATTTTAAGAAAACTGATTATTTTGGACCTAGAATAAGCATAAGGTTTATTCATTAAGTAATGTTACCACATTCAGATTGATACAATTATAGTATACTGTAATACATGAAAAATAATATGCTACTACTAGAGAACCTATCGCCATGATTCATACATTATATTTTGATCAAATTAAGATTTGATACCAAGACAAACGTATGGACTAAGTGGGAGAATGTGACAATTGTTCTTATTCCTTATACTAATGGTCCGAATGTTATGTAGTTAATAGGTATTCATATATTGGTTTTATGGTAACTAATATTACACTTGATAGGAGCACAATCATATAGGCTTTCCTGCAAATTTTGGGATCCCTAAGCTTATTCTCTTTTGAAAACATACACCATCATATTGGGAATTGAGAGTTTAGAAGAATCCCAAAGACGCAGACTTTTCAAGCACACATGATTTCTAGATCTATAAAATATGTGGAAGACATTATGGGTTTCAAGTAATAAAATAATAACATATATATATTATAAGGTTCTAGAATATTTAAACAAAAAACAAGCATACATAATGTTATTTACATTGTTATAAAAAATAATAAAACTAGAGGACACGCAATTGTGGTCTTTTAGAAATAAGAATAAAGCATCTCAAGGGAAGTATAATTTTCCAAAAAGCTCAAAACAAAAGTATAATTATTTTTAATTTTTAGAAAATAAAATATCCCTACTTAATAGTACGTTAATACATTAAAATATATTTAAGCCTTAATTTTTATCAAATCAATAATAATCAAGCAACTTTAATCAAAGTATAAAATTAAAGTAAGTTGTAATATCAATATTGTGAAATACGGGTGAGATTTGATCCTATATACGATGAAATAAATACAAAAAAATTCATATAATTTCCTAAAATTCAAATTCACTTAAATTTTATAACATGATTAACATATAAAATATAATAAAACATGAAACATATTTTGTTCCTTATTATGAAGCTTGATTGAATTCTTATCATTTTTCTCAAACCGTTTCTAAAATTCGCTTATCTCAATTGCCATAGTTGCACAAGTGTTTAGCCTTTAATGGTATCCATATAAAATGTTGATATAACTTTTAGGCAAGAAGCGTTAGCTCCATTGAAGCCTATCTCTACTTATAATAGGTTTTAAACATTTTATTAATTAAATTTTAATTTCAGTTAAATACTATTTAGCCCTAAATAAAATCCAATATCTCATATTGACCTTTATTAGTTAAATATCTTATATTTAATTACGAAGTTTCTAAATTTTATAATCTAATTCCAATTTGATTAAAATACCTTTTCCTAACTTCAACTCATTCTTTATGTAAGACTTATTAGGTTTTCAAGTATATTAACAATATATATAAATTATAATCTTAAATTATAGTTAGGATTAGATAAATTAAAATCCTTTAATTTATCTTTAATTTTCTAACTAAATAGTTAATTTCTATATTTCAAGATTGGAATCTAGCAATGCATCATAACTACCCAAATATTTAAGAATGTCAAATTACTTTTGACTAACTTTTCGATATAATTTTTTTGTATAATTCGATTCTTTCATCATACAATATTTTGATTAGACATAGAGCGTAGAAGTAATGTCTACTCTATTTAATCCCAATCATGTTAGTTTTTCATCATTATTAATTAATTTTGTTAATGACATTTAAAACTATCATTGAAGTGTCATTCCACTTTAGTTTAGAATTTTGAAAATTGATGCTAATTAAGAACAACATAATATTCTTCCTAACCATTTTAGGGTGATGAATCATATATTAGTCACTTAGTTGCCTCCATATAGTTCATGTTATATCCATTGACTATTACTGAGTTATCATTGATTAGAATATTTCGTAACTAGAATCAAAACATAATAATCCTTATATGAGATACTTTGGAGATCTCAAGTCAAACGATCACTTATATAATAACCAAAATGAGAATTTTCATTGACATACAATTAATGTTTCAAACGGAATTCTCATATCGGGTCAATTTAGTGAATTTTTCCTTTAACAAACACTCATGCATTTGTTTAAGAATCTTAATATTTTAATCTATGAAATCGATTACTTCCTTCATGAGGACGAAACTTAACATGTTCTTGTCTTTTTACACTCTATTAATGTTCAACCTTAGAAGAACAATGACAAGTAATAATTTAAAGATAATACATAAATACAATATGAATTTCATAACTATGATCTCATCATAATTTCATTTGCAATATATTTATATATAGTATATTGTAAGGCCCCAACATCTACCTAGAAGTATTATAGCATGTCTAAGGTGTATTAAGAAGTGAACATAATGAATTAAGTGCATCTTAGTAAGAGACATTATGGCACTCAATGTAAAAGACATTGGTTAATGGGTAATTTGTTCATTTTAGCATGGACATACATACTTAGCTATGAAATATACATGGGAATTTTTAATTTGTTGTTTGGATTTATGAATTTGAAGTGAGGAGAATTGGTTGAAGAAATATCCCATTTGCTTATGGAATTTTATTGGTTAAATTGGATGTGTTTTTATGTTGCTCTTGCTTAATAAAACTAAAGTTAGTTGGTTTGCGATGTGGAACTTACTGAATGGATAGGTTCCATTGAACAAATTTCTGTAATTTGGCCATATCTTGGCATGTACACCTCCAAATTGGATAATTTCAATTTGAGATTAAATTGGAGACATAGGTCTAAAATGTAACATCCCATCACCGATGGGAAGGGTAGAATAGTAATTTTGAGTGGCCCATGGGCGTTTAGAAATGCCTTTACATGTTCATGCATAATCTAGCATCCGCATACATGTGAATAGTAAATTTTGCA
>JAOSBN010000008.1:41036972-41052072 GCA_027563595.1 Erythroxylum suave
TTGATTTAGTGAAAGGCAAAATGCCTTATACTTATGTGAAAATAAAAGTGTAAATTGTGGGACCATGTGATATTTCTAATTTATGTGAGATTATGAAATATCTGTGATATGCTTGATTGTTGCATGAATTGAGTGAACCATCGATGATAGTTACCTCACTGAGTTCGCAAACTCACCTAAAATTGCAGCATATTTTTCAGGACCGAGAGTAGACTCTTAGCCCCAAAGAAACTTTCCTAGCCGTGTAGATCGTGTTGGTGAGAGAAGTCATGGCTCATAGGTCAGTCAGCTAGGACTTTTGGGATGGCCTAGATAGATTTGATGTATTTTTCCTCTTTCATGTAGCATGTTGTACTAGGTTTTTAAAAATTGATGTACAGACAGTGAAAGATGACAAACGTGTAAACTTCTGGTTTTGATGAAATGAAATGAGGAAAAATTTTGGTTTAAAAAACATTATGATTTTTATATTGATGTTTTATTATGATGCCATGTGAAGTGTTCGTAGTGATTGATCGTAGCTCACCCTTATCGTAGGATATATACCGGAATGACCTGTGGGCGTCCCGGTGTGTACTCTGCGGTAAGGGGGCGCTATAAAGAAACAACAAAAATATGAAAGAAATGTTTAACTTGGGTCGTCGGCGTCGATGTCACATCCAAACTGCCATTATAAATTAGCCTTCCGTGGGTCTCCCCAAAGAAAATGCTTCATCCTTACTCAAACAGCCCTAGTTGAAACCCCCTTTAACTCTCTTCACTGCGCCTCCCTCTCTCGCAAGCTCTCTTCTATTCTGTTTCCCTCTTACTATTTACTAATTTGATGAATTAACTTGGTTAGCCACATTACTGTTCACCTCTCCTTTCAAACCTGTGCTCCTAACTCTTAAAAAGCGTCTACGTTCATACACAACATTTGCGTGGAACTTAAACTGTGCTTTGCTTTAACCTCCAGCTGCTGCATCTTCGTCAGTGCTGCGTCATTTTGGTCTGCTTCTTCTCCCAACTGCCTTGTCTTGCTACCAGCTCTGCTATTTGTCTCATTTAATTCCCACCTGTTAATTAACATAATTGCATGCATAATCTAAGCAACTCACATTATTTGCATTTTTTCTTCTTTTAAATTTCTTTTTGTCTTTTAATTTCTTCTTCTTGCTTCATAAGGACAAGTGAAAATTAATCTTCAAAAGATGGCCCAAATATCATGCTTTCGACTCACTTTAACTTCTTTTCTTCTGAATTGTGCCTAAAGTCATATATTAGTGAAAGTGAGTATCTTAAGCAATTTCATGTCATTAATTACTACATGTTATGAAATAATTAAATAATCAATTAAGCATCTATCAGTTACTCAACTATTTTATTATTTAGCTTGACTAGAATGTCAATCTAGCATTTTGACTCAAAGATAAACAATTTGTCATGAATGGCCTTAGTTAATCAGCTATATCACATTCTCAACTGACAATAAACTCTCTTGTTAGCCTAATTTTTTCAAAAAGGGTCAGCAAAGTAGCAATTCATTTAACGCACTTTTCTTTTTATTTAATTTCTTAGCCTACTTCATTCCTTTTTAGTGAATCATCCTCATGAAAGGTTAGTAATGATGCTAACTCATTCAATTAACTTATAATTATAAATGTATACAACGAATTTCCTAAAGTGAACAAATGGAATATCATATCCTAGTTAATATACATATTCAACCAAAGATACTTAAAACATAAAAGTCACAAGTTAATATGCCTTTACATATTAAATGATCATGTTCAAAGGTAAACTAATTCCATCCAATTATTTACATTGACATATTGACACAATTCACATATATGTAACATATGTTTACATAATGTCAACGTAATCAAAGATGAAGACAATATGACATGCAAAATTCACACATATGACATGGATCCTCCCCACACTTAGATAATAAATTGTTCTCAATATAAGAAAAACAAACAATATAAAATAAAAAAAGACAAGAAATAATGTAAAGAAAATGTTAAGAGCACGAAACCGTTTAAGGAGATTGAGGTGGTGAAAGTTTTGGTGAAGGAATTTAAATCCCTTGAGCAGCAAAGTACTTATAAATCTTCTTGATATCACGTCACTGTCATTGTTGTTGATGCATCGTCTCCTTAAGAAGTTTGTTGTTATCAAAGATCAAATTAAAGACCTTCTCCCAGCCTTCCTCTTCATCATCTTTTGTGTCTTCACTTATTGAGATCTCAATTTGCTATTGTGGCGATGCAGAACTCGAACTAGCTTATCCTTTTTTGTTTTTAACATGAGTTTGGAACTGACACTTGGGGTGTCATGTGATCGACCACAAAGATTTGAGCCCCCCTTAAGTGAGTATGATTAAAAAAATTAGGAAAAAATGGTTAGTCCTTCAACATTAACACCATAGTAAACAAAAAGCACTTAACAATATATCCCATGCCAAGATAAGTACTTTTCTTTTATAGAGCAGTATCTATTGTGAAAAATGTAGGTGATTGTGTAAACTTTCATATTTCAAACATCAAAGTTATCCAACCCTGTTAAATTTTTCTAGTAACTCTTAACAAGAAAATCATCATATTTTTTCAATTATGTTTGACCGAGGAAATCCACCAATATCGGCTAAACATCATAATTCAAATGATATGGTTAATCCCACAATCAAAATTCAAAATTCAGTCAAATCTTGTGGTGCAACTTGTAAGGTGGAGTAAAATTTAAAGGTCAATTCCTTATACACAATTTAGTCAAATTGATAAATTTGTCCCATTGAATGTAAGTCATAAATTCTCAACCATGTCTTTCAACCCTAGATTGTCTAAAATGTCAAAATCAAAATATCTAGGAGCACTAACAACTTTAGAGTGTAGAATTTGGAATTGAATACCTTTGTCCTTCGAATAGGTGAGAAATGGAGCTCCAAAGTTTGCAGCCCCATCACATGCTCCTCAATCCGTCACTTGTGGTTTTCCATTCAATCGTGAGTGTTTAGTACTTTGTTTGATTCTTGGCAACATAATTAAATGTAAACTTGCAAAATAAACTTATATCACAACCAAACACATAAAAAACCTTTAAAAATAGAGAAAGAATCATGAGATCTTGTAAAAATCATTCAAAAAATCTAAGAGTTGTATGGAATTTACAAAATATGTGTAGTAAGAATGAAAATCTAGTTAAAAGATGCAAGAACAAGTGAAAAGCCTTAGAAAAGTGAAGAGAGAAGTGTGAGAGACCGCTGGTAGCATGACGTAACACTTCATAAAATAACTAAACCTAAAACTATAGCAGTGGTAAGTCTAGGTTGATCCCATATGGATTAAATCTAATTACTTTCCTAAGTTATCTGTATAAGTAAAACATAGGGTTTTGGTTTAATGCAAATCGAAAAACAAAGCGAAATTGAATGTATAAAAGTAACTCAAATTGAATAGTAGCAAAGTGATAAAATTTATTAGTCGCTTGAAATCTAATTCTTTAGTTCAAATATGTCAATACATTATCATCTTCCCACCTTTCTTTAGACTATTGATTGTGAATTAATAACAAGCTTTGTTAATCTTAGTTTTTCCTTAGGTAGTAGTTAATCAAGAAGAGTTCACTAATAAACTCTAACTATCAGATAATCTAAAATAAACTCTCTAAGTTTAATCAGATAGTCACATTATGAGTTAGAAAAATAGACCAATCTAAGCAGTAATCACACAAGTTCAGATTATTTAACCTAAGTTACGTTATCCCTAATGATATTGTTAGAGCAGTGCTCTAAAGGCAATCACCTTTATCACTTATGTACTGAATTTGTTTTAATTAATAAAGTGAAAGGCATTTTTCATTAATTTGATATTCATTTATATATGAATTGATATTGTTCTTAAATCAAATTAATGAAGTCCATGACATAAAACATAGAATGAAGGAGATCATGATAATTAGATTCCTATTATGTGCAATTATGTTAGTATCTAAATAATCCCTAGTCATATGATTAATAAGATAGGACATTATTAATCTAGAAAGACTAGCACTTTTGATATTCTTTGATTTGATTAAGTAATGGATCTCACAAGCTGTAAGCATGAGATGTTTAGAGTTAATAAGTAGATGCTTACTAAGAGTAGTAAGTACATTGGATGACCTACTATGAGATTATATATGGATGATCTATCAAATTTTAATGATTAATCTGATCATAGCAATGGTACAAATATCCTTAGACTTAAGGTACTCAAGGATGCCTTGGATACTGATCCTATGCTTTGACACCGTTCCTTGTTGCCTCAAGATGAGGTCGCTTTTAGGGTGGTGATTAGGTATAGCTACTAGTATTTGAAGGTAATTGGGTAGCTAATAAAGGATTCACCACTCCTGATAGAAGGAGATAATACCCATGACCTCTTGTTGAGGTCATTACTCAGGAGTCTCTAGCTAGAGTAGTTTTGTTTCATGAAGAGAGTCTTCAAGGACACATAGAGTAATGAGAACTAGGATAATAGCTAACATCACTTGGGCTAGATGTGATGTAGTTAGTCTAATGGGAGTTGACACATAGCCCATACTCTGAACCGAGTGGGGTATAGTATGATGAAAGGACAAATTGTACGGTAATGGTCTATGGAAAGGTTTATAAGTTGGATAATTAACTATCAAAGAGTTCATGTGTTAATCCACTTATATTCTAGCAAATTGGCATCATGAAACCCTTTATGAATTGCTTGAATTAAAAGTTAATTCAAGTGCTTAAAATAATCAAGAACCTATGGGTCACACGCATAAAAGATCAGATAAAAACAAAGTGTGTACAGCTAATTTTAAGTAGGACACAATCGTGGCCGAAGACGAGTCCATTTTTAAAAAGGCCATGAGGCGCGAATGAGTATATAAGTTCTTCACTTATGTACACGAGGCTTAAACACTTTTTACACACATAAGTGAGTTGATAAGGGCCTTAGAAGAGTTTTAGAGTGTGAGAGAGGTATCAAAAACCTTGTTCTTGTAATTTATGCAATTGTTGCATGAATCAAAGTGCATGCAACAAGATTCTTGATCTATCTTCCATCATCTTGAGCATCTAGCAGAACTCATCTAGTTTGGTGCTCAAATCACCCTTATACATTGTTTCTTCATCTTCTTTGAGTATTATTGGGTGATCAAGGAAGGGTTTGTTATTTGCAACAACTCAAAGAAGGAGAAGAAATAAGAAAAGAGGGGAAACAAAAGCTAAAAAGTTTTGTTATTTCATGTTCTTTATATATCCATGCATGCATGTATGTTCTATGGTTTTCGGATTGTCATATTGGCTAACTCTTGTTTTTCACACTTCTGCTGCATATGCATGCATGTGATACATGCAACCATGGCTAACCCTACAAATATAATATTATTAGTCACCATAAACAAATTAAAACATGATTATTACGTATTGTATTCAAAGTTCTAGCAATGGTTTCTCATGAAAAACAATCCAATAGAGCATCAAGATCACTTTTACACAATACCCAATCAATAAACACAAGATAACATAAGCGATCTGAAAAAGGGAAAGAAAATGATACATTAAGATCATATGTCTAAATATGCTCCTTGGCCTAAAATTCACCTTTGAACCAACATTAGGAAGTTTAGCCCTCCATCTTTTTTATCAATCTCCAAAAAAGAGTCGTGAATCGCCTCTAATAAGTCAAAAAGTAAAGAAGAAATGTATAAAATTGTGTCTATTTTCAATCTATGTCTGTCGTCACAATTTAATGCTTTTATGGTAAAAAACTATGTTATAGGAGGGATAAGTGGCAAGTTCATAAGTGTGATTCGGCATGTCACACCTATGAACATGTGTCATGTACGTGATACTAGTCTCATGTCCATGACAAATTTAATATGGTCATGAGACACCTCCCATAATAACCATGACACTGCATCTTTCCAATTCTTTTCCTATTTTCTTACCTCCTCTTCATTCTAACCCTTCTCCTTTTTGTCCATGAAGCTAATTAAGTGTGATTCTCAAAAAGATGTCTTAATGAGTATGCTTTTAGCTCACTTTAGCTATTATGCTTCCAATTGTACCTAATATCAAATATGAACTAAAATGAGTGTCTTAAGCATTTTAAAGCATTAATCGCTGAGTGTCAAGGATTTAATATATCAACATTTAAGCACATATCTAGCCCACTCCACTACAACTTATCCAAAAATTTATGAATGTCTATGAAAATTTTCAAACACTTTGAAATAAATGAAATAAGACTTACCACATGTGAATTGGGAGATTGAACATTGGAAGATAAGATTGATCATAATGTATTCCAAAGAAAATTTACATGAACTTAAATGATTTATATGCATACTCATTACTCATATGTGTATAGTATAATTATACAAGTGTGAGTTGAATACCCTTCTAATAGTGGTAAGCCATCACTTGCATGTATGAACACAAATACGGATTTTATGGCTTGAAACATATATCATATAATTTGTCAATATATGAACTGTGAAATTTGCAAATGGTTAAAGGAAATGTTATAGTATAGGCATGCCTATAAGGTTATAGTGCAGCTGTTACAGTGTGACATCATCGATGTCCACAGTTCAATACCTTTGGGTATCCATAGTTCGATGCTTTGAGGTATCCATAGCATGATATCTTCGGATATCCACAACACCCATTATCCACACCCATAGAATTGTGCAAGCTTAACACAAAATGGAAACTTAACAGTCATAAATAAGAAATATAAAATGAAAATATGAATAATTGATATTGATTAGCATCTGTAGGGACCAAGGCTAATAAACAGAAGAAAAGTACATTTGGAATGTGTTTTTAGTTAGAGATGATTGCATATATAATGAAGAAAGGAAATTGTGTGTTTTCTTTTGGATTACCATATAAATGTAAAGATGTATTACTACTATTAAATGATAATGTTAAGTATTGGGGAGTTCTGTAATGTGAAATATGTATAGCATTGAATAGAATTGTATACCATGAATGTGTGTATAGAAATTTGGTTGATATATGTATGGATCGTTATAGGTTTTGTATAGGGGTGTTATATTTTGTGGTATTAGAGCATGGTTTAGGTAGTTCTGACCAATAAAAGTCTAGTAATATTTGACATGGTTTGGTTTTGGTGTTGACCAAATGTAGTTGTCCTTATTTTCTTATAAATAATAGAGATGGAAAGATCTCGCGAAGCTAATAAGGAGTTAATTAATAGTGTGGTGGGGAGAGACCAATCAATTTCAGATCCTAAGCCTTCAAAGAGTTGTGATAGAATGTTATTAGTCGATCAAATAGCCTATGATATGCGTGTGATTAGTCCATTGGGCCATAGTGTATATGTGAATAAAGTGTGTAGAGATTGCCCTATTTTGGTCCGTGGGAAATAGTTTGCAATTAATCTGATAGAGTTACTTGTCCAAGAATTTGAATTGATCTTGGGTATGAATTGGTTGTCTAAACACCAACCTATAGTTGATTGTGGTTTGAAAACAGTTGTGCTCAAAGATTCTGATAGTTTAGAAATAGTGGTGAATGGTATTATGTCAAATCATTTGACTAACGTAATATCAACCATCCTAGCATGACGATTGCTTAGAAAAGGTTGTGAGGCGTGTTTGTAAGGTTACACGTGCTAAGTTTTACTATTTATAACCCTGGTAATTACCCCAAGTGCATGGGTCATTCGCATAGTACCTAAGGTATCGATCCCACGAGGAAGGTAAACTAGTCCTAAAATCTAACATCAACTATGTTTGCAATAACCTAAATAAACAACTAATGCAAAAATTAAATCAATCAATAATCAAATATGAGAATTTAAAGTGCAAAAAAGTCACAAAATAGCAAACTTACACAAACAATTTGAAATCAACCTAGAAATAGCCAAATGAGAAAAAAGGGGAATTTAATACAAAACTAAAGAAAATCTAACCAATTATGTAACTTTCGACTTAATGGGCCTAGACAATCCTAGGATGAATTACTCTCTCTTGAGTTATAATTCTTAACCCTAATAGGTAATCCTTAATTTAAATTATGGAATCGTGATCTCTTGATTTGCGATTGATCCAAAACCTAAATTAGTTCTAAGTTGTCTATTAACCTACCAGGAATCTATGTTCGATCTCTCATTACACGACTCTACCAATTTGATTTAATTCTCTACCTATCGATTCACCTAATTCTTCTTAACCTAAATCGATGATTTTTACTCAGCTAACCCTCTCAATTTGTTATCAAGTTATTAAGAACAGAATTTGAATCACAATTAAATCGAAAGAAAACACAATCAAATAAAATTTATTAATCTCAAGAACTAAAAAATTTGAAGGTGAGTATAGATAGTAAACCAACATTCAACAACAATATTTCTAATGAATATCCCAATTTCGTACATCAATAAAATTGAAATAAAAATAAGAATTACTGTCAGAGTGGATCTCGGAGGCAGTGACTGTGGGAAACTTCCTGTTCCAGGAAGTACGTCATGTGAAACTTATCTTCGTGTCTCTCTTCCTTCTTCTCCTTCCTCAATCTCTTAATCTCTCTATAGGTTTCTCTCATAATTGGAGGAATGAAGCTAAATTGCACGACTCTCTAGGCTCTCCAAAGACTGCTAGTGGCTGTCACTTTATGTTCTATTTATTCTGTGGAAGCCTTAGGTCAAAGTCGGGTCAAAATGGTCTGAAACATCTCGCAAAACATGAGTTTCATCTCAGCCGAACATTGGGCATGATCATGGCCCTGCCTGCCACGATTGTGGCTAGTGCTTTAATCTTTCTTTCATGATCATGGCCTAGGTCCTGATGGCTCTTCCTTCTCTGTCACGATCGTGGCCCTATGTGCATAATCGTGACTTATGTCTTTGGCTCGAAAATCATCGAATCTTCACTGTTCTTTCCTGTTTACCCTATAACACTAACACACACATCAAGGTGCCTAAAAAATATAACAATTAGGTTCAAATATTCATACTAACCCATAAAAACACTTAAACACCCAAACTAACATAACTAAACCCTAAATGCACACTTAACACTCAACTTCACACTAATTACATAACAAATTACACCCTAAAACATCTTGCAATTGACAACTATCAAGGCGTATTTGGCTTTAGTACTTGAATCAAAAAGGGAGAAGGTAAACTTATGTTACATTTCGGTAGTAAATGAGTTTCCTAATATGTTCCTAGAACAGTTATCAGGTTTGCCACCCAAGAAGGAGGTAGAACTATCTATAGAGATTGTATTTGGTACTACTCATAAAGATTTAAAAGAGTTTAATACTCAGTTATAGGAGATTTTAGACAAAGGTTTTATCTAGCTTAGTGTGTCACCATGGGGAGACAAGTATGAATTTTAAGGATGGAATTCTTTTTAAGAGAGAGAGAAAATGTAATGCCCTAACATATACCCTAGAAGTATAATAGCATGTCTAGGGTGTATTAAGAAGTGAAAGTAATGAATTAAGTACATCTAAGTATAGTAAGAGATATAATGATACTTATTGTAAAAGCCAAGGGTAAATGGAAAATTTGTTCATTTTGGCATAGACATACATAATTAGATGTGAAATATGTATGGAAATTTTTGATATGTTTTCTCAGATTTATGGATATAATGTGAGAGGAATTGATAAAGGAAGTATTCCATAAGTAAATGGGATATTTTTGGTTAAATTGGATGTATTTTTGTGTTGCTCTTGCATGATAAGACCAAAGTTATTTAATTTGGCATGTGTACCTTACTGAATGGATAGGTTCCACTGAACAAATTTCTATAATTTGACCATATCTTGGCTTGTAGACCTCTAAATTGGATAATTTTAATTTAAGATTAACCTAGAGACATAGGTCCAGACTTGATAAAGGAACCGAAATCTGATTCTGCCTCTAAAAGTTTTGAATTCTATTTGGAAGTTGAGTTCTGGCTATTGTCCTTATTTTTGAACAACCTGTATTTTTTGGGGTATAACTCCTGATATAATTAACCAAATTGTATGAAATTTATGTCATTAGAAACTTAAGACATAAGGGAGTGAAATAAATTGATAAGATTATAGGCTAATGTGGTAATTAAAGGAAGAAGAAGGACCAATATGCAAATTTCATAAAATCAACATGAGATTAAAGCATGTGTGTCCAATATAATTGCAACACATGGTCTAATAGAATTGTAGCATGTGATCTAATGGGTTTGTAACACATGTTCCAATAGTATTGTGGCATATGGTCCAATGGGATTGAAACTTGTGTCTAAGACTAGAAAATTCATGAAAAGGCATATGGGGAGGGGAGATGGAAGAAACTTTGATAACTTAACTTCATATTTTCTCCTTTCCATTTCACCTTCTTCTTCGCATAATTTTTCACTTGGTGATTTAAGCAAAGCTAAATAGTAAGGGAAGGAAAAGCATTAGAAGAACTACTTTGCGAACTTTAAGGTTTAGGACTATACTAAGTTTAATTCCTCTTTGTATGTATGTTTAAATGTTTATAAAGATTCATTTGGATAAGAAATGGTTTTTGGGATGATTTTTGGTGTTATTTTGGTGTTACTTTGCATGAACTTGATTGCATATGACAAGAGAGTATCATGTAGTGAAATTCTGTCTAGAGTTTATTTGAGTCAGTCATATTGTTTGAGTCATAACTTAGCACACAGACCTCCAAATCATGTTATTTCAGTTGCATGTGAAATATAAGACATAGAACTAAATATCTATAGAAGGAACTTTGACTTAGTTTTGGCTTTATGACCTTGGAAATTGAGATCGAAAATGGTTACCTGATGTTGCCTCTATTTTGGAACAACTTTTGATATTTGGTTTATTAGGACTCCAAATGACCTAATTGTTAGTATTATAGAAATGAGAGACATAGAGGGAAAAATGTATAGTAGACCTAGAAACCCAGTTCTGACATTTTCTATATGAATATTAAGGATTAAGTAGTGGTATGAATAGAGAAAGTGTTTGTCATGACCATGACATGATTTTTGTTTGTGATTTTTACCACATCTTATCTGATCCTTTATGAATGTGTATGAAAAATTTCAAACTCCTAGAAATAGAAAAAATAAGACTTAAAACATTTGAATTGGGAGATTGAACATTGGAATATAAGATTGAGCATAATTCATTCTAAAGAAAATTTATATGTACACAAGTTATTTGTATGCATATTCATTAGTATAGTATGATTATAAGTTTGATTTGAATACCCTTCTAATGATGGTAATGCATGACTTGTATATATGAATGAAAATACAGATTTTGTGACTTGAAATGTATATCATATGATTTGTTAATATATTAATTGTAAAATTTGCAAATGGTTAAAGGACATGTCATAGTGCCTGCTTTATTATCTTGGTTATGGATAGATAGACATGCCTACATGGTTACAATGTAGTCGCTATAGTTTGGCACCACCCATATCCATGATTTGATACCTTCGATTATCCATATTTTGATACTTTTGGACATCCATAGTTTGAAATCTTCTAATATTGGTCGCGTGTCATAACAATACTCAAATAATTAGACTAAATTGTGGATAACGGTAAGTCTAGATAGATTCCAGAAAGATTAATTCCAGTTACTTTCCTAAATTATCTATATAAACAAAATAGGGGTTTTGGTTTGAAGTGAATTAAAAGATGAAGTATAATTAAATCTATAAAGATAAATCAAATTAAATAGCAACAAATCGATAAAGTTGATGGACGAGTTGAAATTTGGTTCTTTGATTTAATCTCAGCCTAAGCACAATTTCGCAGAAGTCATTGAATTATCAATTTTACACCTCTCTTAAGACTATTTATTGTTAACTAACAACAAGCTTTGTTAATTCTAGCTTTTCCTTAAATCATAGTTAATCAAGAAAAGCTCATTAATTATCCCTAACTATCGGGAAATGTAGATCAAACTCTCTAAGTTTATCCAAACAGCTGCATTACAAAAGAGAAAAACAAATCAATCTAAGTAACAATCACACAAACTCGGATTCTTTAACTTATGATATGTTATCTCTAACTATTTGATACTGCTAGTGGCACATACTACCTTTAACACGACTATTATGTATCACATTCACGATCGAGCTATAGGTTTTCATGAAAAATGTTTCAATATTGCATTAAAATCATTCTCATACCACACCCAATCAATTCATACAAGATAAAATAAACAATCTAAAAAAGGTAAAGAAAATGATGCATAACAACTATCTGTTTAATATGCTTCTTGATCTTGATTGAACCTATGAATTGGTGTTAGGAAAGTTAGTTATCCATTTGCATCTTCAAGCTTTCACACTTAGCCATCCTCCCCATTGCCACTATCAATGTTAAAGAACGAAGAAACAACCAAAGAGAAAATAGAAGAAGGCTATGTTAGCTAAGTCTATTCCCTTTCATCCCTTTTTCTGTTGTCACTCTTTTCCTTATATAGAAAAAATTAGGTTTAAAAAAGAGTGACACCTAGCCAGGACACCTTGTTGTTCTCTAATTAATTCTTAGAAGTGAGAATTCAAGGTCATGCCTTACCATGCACGACTATGAATGGCCTTCTTACAGCTATGCCTTACCATGCATAACCATGCATGACACTTTCATGGTGGTGAGAGATTTGTCACAACTATGAGAGATGATGCATAGGCATGAGACTCTCTTTTTCTTGTTTTTCATTTGACTTTATCTCTTGCCTTGTCTTCTTTTAACCTTCTTTTTCTTCATGCTCTATAAATCAATAGAATATGGAAATTGTGAAGATGGCTTCAATGATATGCTTTCAGGTCACTTTAGCTTCATTAATCGCTAAGTGTATTATATCAAACGAATTAACATTTAAACACATATCAAGTTCCCCTAAAGTTAGTTTTTGATCGTCCTTGGGCAAATCATCAAAATCAAAATCACAAATCAAAACTTCTACTTATTTTTCATATTTTTTAAGAGAAGATAACCATAAGTAAAGATGAATGACTTTTAAAACTGATAGCAATAACTTAATATTCAAAGCTTCTGATCATAATCAATTAACATTCATTATTTTTAGAAATTGAGTAATCTAGAGGTAGACTTGGACAAAAGATGTTTTAATAAGATATTTCCATAGGTAGACTCAACACCGTTTATGATCACAACAATCCACAACTTTGCATATCATTTCCTTTCTCCACCACTAAAAGTCACAAACATAATCATAAATCAAAGGACTTTTCTAGGTTTGTAATATGGGTAAGGGTAAGGTGAGATGTATTTTGGAAAGTGTAGTATAAAAGCCATCAAGCTAGTGAAGCAAAAGTAACACTAAATAAGATATCAATCACACAAGTTGATATTCATTCAAAACTAGGTATTGTCAGCCATGAAGAATGCAACAACTATGTTTCCTAACTCGATTAAGCTCTTATACTATAAGCCAAATGAATATAGCACAAAACACCTCATCCAAAACAACATCCTCCTTATATGCAATATATTCAAACACCTAATTAATACAACTTAAGGAGGATAAACTATTAATTAACAACTTTTCACAATGGTTGTATTTCCTCCTTGTAACTTTTATTCAAACTCACACCCTTTTTTTTCTTTTTTTTCTTTTTTGAATATGAAGCAATAGACGCTACATCAACATATGATTCATAAAATGGAATTTTAACAGCTATAACCAACCCACATATATGCATACCCCCACACTTAGGCTTTTGTACAATCACATTCATCAAGAATTAACAATTTCTCTGCTAACTTTAAGGCTTGGTAGGGTATTTGGTTAGGTTCATGTAATGTGGTTTATATAAGAGAAAAGGCTAATAAAGCTTAGAGGGGGTTAGCAAAGGAAAATTCACATAAATGGTAGGCTATTTAGCTAATATAGTTTTAAAAAATGCATAATCATTTTTATAAAAATGTATGTTATAAAAATGTGGTCTCTAATAGAAAATCAATGCAGAGTAAGGATGTATATGTCATGAAGTTCACAAAAAACAAAGACAGTGAGATTGATATGAATGTGTCAATCTAATTCGGTTCAAGACCTCACTGGCTTTTGTCTACCACTAGTAACTGGTCTTTTAAAGAATAATGCACAATAACCAATCACAAGAGCAAAAGTATATGTTAAGGTTGCCATAAATTTTTATATTCAATTCATACTCTAATTATGACTAAATAATCTTAAAAGCGAAAGAAGTACGAAAATTTTCAAATTTGTTTTTTAATTTTAAAAATTGCCCAAGATTTCACGTAAACAACAGTTAATCCAAAAAATAAAGCATAAAAGTTAATATCAAACTAAGATCCCTATCCCCACACTTAAAACTTACATTTTCCCTAATGTAACATCAAATGCCATAATGAAAATAGTAATTGCAAAAATGTAAAGAGACAGAAATCAACTTCTTTTAGGTTGCCTCTCAAGTAATGCCTTTGTTTATCGTTGTTGGCTCGACTCTATGTTGCTCAGTCTTTATAATGAGGGTTTTCTAACCCTATCACTTCCACATCCTCTACTTGGAATCCTTCATAGAAGGGTTTCAGTTGAAGACCATTGATTTTGAATTTCTTATTAGTTTGTAAGCTTTCAATTTCAATTGCGCCATATTGAAATACATTAGTAACAACAAAAGGTCCAACTTAAAGAGAACGTAATTTACTTCAAAAAAGCTTAAGTCATGAATGATATAGAAGAACTTTTTGTCCAACCACAAAATTCTTCCTAACAATCCTCTTGTCATGAAATTATTTCACCTTTTCCTTGTAAATTTTAGCATTTTCATAGAATTCAAGTCTAAGCTCTTCTAATTCTTACAATTACAGTTTCCTCTATTCACCTATTGCATCCATCTTCATATTGCATTGCTTAATGTTTTGAAAGGCCTTGTGCTCAATTTCTACTGGAAGATGACATGACTTCTCATAGATTAGTCAGTGTGTAGACATTTCATGTAACATCCCATCACCGATGGAAAGGGTAAGATAGTAATTTGGAACGGGTTAGAAGTGTTTAAAATTGTTTGGCTATATTTATGCATTCATATATGCACGTGAATAGTGAATTTTGCACATGTAATGATTG
>JAOSBN010000008.1:41052172-41062201 GCA_027563595.1 Erythroxylum suave
AGATAAAATGGAAGGAAAATGATGGATGACAGTGAAGTGGAGGGAGGAGTCAAGAATGAGAGAACTTCTCTCTTCTCCTGTTTTCTGTCGTCTCTCTTCTTTATGGTTATTGGCTACAACCTAATTTAGTAGGTTTTAAAACAAATGATGTGGGTCGGGTCACACAGAGTGTGATTTTTCCCAAAAATAGTCCAGGTTTTCGAAGGTTCACCACGGTGACAAATGATTTTCGCCGCGACAAAATTTTCCCAAAAGGATTTATTCTTCGTTGGATCCTTCGCCGCGGCGAAAGAATTAATCTTCACCGCGGCAAACTTTTCCCAAAGTTCAGCTTGGTTTTCAGCGCGGTAATAGATCCACTTTGCCGCCCCGAACTTCCTGTTGTGTTGACTTCACTTCAACCTTCTTTCATTCCATGTCTTCCTTTTGACTTACTTTTCCTTGAGTATCCTGTAATAAAAAGATAGTAGATCGTAGTATCAATTGTTTTTAGAAAATTAATTAATGCATTTGATATTAATTTGTAGCACTTTTCACCTTCAAACTACGTAAAATAAAAGCACTCACTCAAGAATCAATTTAAGCACAAAAGCTAGAGATAAGAGTCAAAAAGTATAGCAAAGGCCATGAAAATGTTACCAATTTTTGTTATAAACTTGGGCTCAATCACACTTATATATTAGTTGGAGTTGATTATGTTTCCAAATGGGTTGAAGCAGCTACCACTCCAATCAATGATGGAAAGGTGGTTCAGAAGTTTATTAAGAAGATTTTTACCAGATTTGGGGTACCTAAAGCAATTATAAGTGATGGAGGGAGTCACTTTTACAACAGATTGTTTAAGAACCTTCTGAGAAGATATAATGTTTATCATAGAGTGGTTACCCCGCACCATCCCCAAACTAGTGGCTTAGTGGGGGTGGTGAATGGAGAGATTAAAAATATTTTGAAGGAGACAGTGAGCATTGTAAGAAAAGATTAGGCATTGAAGCTGGATGACGCATTATGGGCTTATAGAACAGCTTTCAAAACTCCTATATGCACTATACCATATCAACTTGTGTATGGCAAGGCATGCCATTTACCATTGAAGTTAGAGCATAAAGCTTATTAGGCATTCAAGAAATTGAATATGGATTGGAAGCTGGCAGGAGAAAAGAGGTTGCTACACCAATGAGTTGGATGGGTTGAGACATGGTGCCTGTGAAAATGCCAAGTTATAAAAGAAGAGGGCCAAGAAGTGGCATGATGGCCACTTCAAGGAGAAAGAATTCAAGAGTGGAGATTTGATACTTTTGTTCAACTCAATACTTCGGCTATTTCCTAAAAATTTTAAGTCAAGATGAAGTAGACCCTTCAAAATTCTTCAAGTGTTTCCCCATAGAGTGTTGGAGTTGGAAAATGATATAGGGGAAACATTCAAGGTCAATGGGCATCATTGCAAACCATATTATAGAGGGACATATCTGTAAGAAAAAGGATGTCATCTCTTTCCTTTCTTCCACTCTTTTGTGAATGAATGAAGAATGGTTAAGCTACTATCCTTAACTTAGCATGTTTACTTTTATTTTGATTGTCTTTGTCTATTCAATTGTTTGATTTCTTCAATTATAGTCATGTTTGAATTGAGTTTGACTGATATCAATTTGTTTGTTGTTTGAATTTCAATTTTTTCCATCTTAGATTTCTTGTTAAAGATATTATCTTCCTATGTTTATAGGTTTTGGGATCATGGAGAATACATGTAAGGTTGGAAGAAGGTTTTAAAGTGGAAGAATCACCAATTCCCAAGTTTGTGGGAATTGAAGTGATTCCCATAATCGTGGGAAACCTCTTTAGAAAGTTTCTAGAGTGCAAACTCACGTTCGTGGGAATTGTGGTGATTCCCACGATCATGGGAAACCTCTCAGAAGGTTTCTGGAGAGAAAACCTACGATCATGGGAAATCTCTCCAAAAAAGTTTCTGGAGAGAAAACACATCATGGGAATTCCATCCAGGAGTGAAATTTAAACTTCCCTACCCTTTTCTTCTTTCACCCAATCTTTAAATTTTCACTCATTCTCTCTTTAACCCACGAAATTCTCCTCCCAATCTTTAAAACTCTTCATTTTTCCTCTAGATTCTTGGTATTTTCTTCATCTCTTTTCATTAATCTTACGCTTCTTCATGTTTTTCATGCATTAATCATTCCAACGCACAAGGATTTAGGTAAGATTTTGCTCTCTTTCTCTCTCTTTAAAATACAAATTTCACCCTCTCTATTTTATTTTTGCATTTTTTTCTTATAATGGCACCAGTGAAGATGATGGCTAGGAAATCGATTAACAAACCATGCTGTCAAGTTTCCAGGAAAGGTAAGTCCGATTTAGCGACAACCTATCAAGCCCCATTCTTGATTTACTCGTAAAAAGAAGATACGTGGTTCTGTGACTTTAAGGCTAGGGAATTAGTCAATCTTAGGTATTTTGATTTTGAATTATTAGAAAACATAAGAATGGGGCAAAAAATTGACCAACTAGTTGCCAACATATGTTGGAATAAGTTTGTTCAATGTGATATGCTTATCCATCTTATAATGACCATCGAATTTTTCACTACTATCCGGCATACCCCTAAAATGGACATTTTCTAGTTTAGGTTGTTCGTTACTATTTACAAATTGGATTATAATGTCATACGTGGTCTTTTTGATTTGCCAAATATGAACATTTTAGATGATCACACTGATTTTGACATTCATTCTTTTTGGAAAACTCTAATGGGGGAAGAAAATTTTGACTATAGGAATGCTCTGAATTCTTTAATCTATAGTGTTGAGCATTTACTCCTGGACAATTTTATGTATTTGACTTTGTTTAATAAAACTAAAAGCAACAAATGCTCAACCAAATAACTGTTCTTTTTATAGTGCATGGATCGAAAAGTTAAAATCAACACATCTTTTAGAATTTTTCATTCAATAGTAAATTTTGTCAATAAAAAGAGTTCATATTTTGGAATGTCGCACGTTGTTACTGCTTTAGCTTATTTTTATAACCTTAACGTGGACGAGGTGTGTGCAACGCCACACAATAGGTTTGACATATAGTATTTAAGGCGTTCTAAGATTGTGGAGGTCTATTCTATGGAACTCTACAATCCTCAAATGCCTAATATAGCAAAGAACATGAGCAGCTAAAATACAATCACTTCCGAACCTTCCACATCCCGCGTAGTCCTGGAGCTAGAGGAAAAACCAGTAGAGGCAGAACTAAGTGCACCAACAGGAATCGACCAATTTCAACAAATCCTCAACCAGATGGCCTCCAACCAATAACACGTGACATCCCAACTTAATGAACTCGATACTCAAATGCGACAAGTTCACAATGAGCAACGCAGCTTGAAGAAGAGGCTCCTCAACTTCTATCAGAGGAACAACTTTGAAGCTCCTTCACCCATACCGTCGTCACCATCATCTCCATAAGCCATTTCTTACCTTAAACTCTTCCTTTTTTAATTTCTTTTGTTTGGTTTAATATCTTTTGTTTACGTTCTGTCTTTTGTTTGGTTTGATTTCTTTTGTTTGGTTTTATGTCTTTTGTCTAGTTTTTGGTTTTTGTATTTAATTTCATGTTATTTTTATTATGGATTGAATTCATTTTCTTTTGTTTGGTTTGATATCATTTGTTTGTTTCAATTTCTTTTATTTGGTTTAATGTCATTTTCACTCACTTGGTGGTTGGCTTGTCACATTGAGGACAATGTGATCTTTAAGTGTAAGGAGGTGACATCGACTTTTTCAATTACATTATGTGCATTGTGTTAAATAGGATGTATGTTTAGGCATATCATGTGCTTTTTGTAAGTAATGGTGTTTTGTGTTAGTAATAGAACCGCACTTGAATCATTTTGATGAATATTTCCATGAAATTTTGTCATGCTAGTTGGAATTAGATTAAATGTATTCTTGAACTTAAATTAGGTTACTTGAGTAGAATGTGAACCATATAGAGTGATGAAATTTAATTTGACATATGCTTATTCACAATTTGACATTTAAGCAATGAGGTAGTATAGAGATGCATAAGAAGTTTTCATTTGAGCCAATGTTAGGATTGAGCTATATGACTTCATCTACAGTCATCTCATTTCTTTGTTGAGTGATACTTCCTTAGGTTATTATCTTCAGAACTTGCTTTAAATCGATTTGAGTCTATTGGATGCATGTTTAATAGAGATGATTAAGGCCCTTTCTGTATTAACCCTTGGCTTAAATGACCAATCGTTGCATTATCCTTTGCTAACCCCATTGACTCTTAGCCTTTTTTTTCTTGAAAACACCCAAATTTTAATGTAAAACCTTGAAACTCCATTATCTTACCCTTTCATAAGCTTAGTAAAGTATCAAGTAATAAGTTAGTTGGGATCGTGTGAAAATTTTTACTGAGATAAGTTGAGTATATTTCTACCTGTGTATTATAATGTATATAGCTGCTTTTATATTCATAGTTCTTCCATATATATAGAAAAAGAAAGAGAAAATAAAAAAGAAAAGAAAAGAAAAAGGAAGAACAAGTAAGTAGTATCAATAAGTGCAGAATATTGGTTACATTTATGTATCTCAGAGTATGTTTTTCTATGAAATTGGCATGTATTTCTTGTATAATTGTTGATTATTGTTGTAGTTTAGGACCCATTTTGTAAGATTTCATTTAGTTTGATTTCTTTTGTTGTTATTTTATGTTTGGTGTTAATCTAGGGTAAGAATTGACTATTTTTATGTAGGAATGAAGATGGAGCAACTTGGAGATTGAGCTATAGATCAAAGAGAAGAACAGAATAGGAGTCTTTCTGCTGCTAATTCCCACAATCATGGGACTTATAAACTAAGACCTTATGCGAGACTTCACTAAACTTAGGATTTTTGGACTATAAAAGCATAATTAAGCCTCCAGGGTTAAGAGGACGATACCCCTTTATTGAAAAGGGTTTTCTTAATGAAGAACACATGTTTGGAGTCTTAAGGAAGGATTGAAGTCAAGGATTATCATCAAGATTGGAGAAAATAGCTCATCAACATCAAGAATTCCATATTTTGGCAAAGAAGAGAAGTGAGTCTTTTTATTCAATTTTTTGTCACTTTGATCACTTCTATTCTTTGTAAAATGGTTTATTTGAATGTTGATGATGTTATAGAGACCATGTTAGGCTGATGTAGTTTTAGGGATTACTTTTGAACTATTGTGTTAAGCTCCTATTTTGTTAAAATGACTGAAATTGTCTTTGATGATTGTTGATTTTATTTATATCTTGCAATAAATCGAGAGAGTTAATAAGATAAATTTGTGTAGGAATGTACAACCAAAGTTGGTGACCTGTAGACTTACAATCATCACATTAATTAACTAGTTAGAAGAGACATCTCAGCTAGGTTAATTGATCACCTATAGGATCGCTTAATACCTAGCGAAATTGGTAAAGCGATTGGACAGATTAAGAGATTGTTCAATTGATCCCATTAAATTCGAATAGGGAAAATTAACTACACCTTGAGAGAGGGTGATTAGTACATTCAGAAATCTTGTGTGAGATATAATTTGATTAATAAAATAGGAGGGAGACATAATAGGGAGAAAGTAAACTCTTCTCTTTATATTCTTGAATTCTGACTTTTCTGTATTCGCAGTATTGTTGATTATTCGTTATTAATCTTTTAAGGTTAATTTAATTTTCTAAATTATTTTCATTAAAAAAAATTCTATTTCTTAAACAAAGTTTGATGTAGTTTAAGAGATATCCGGGCATTAATTCCTATGGGATCGATATCCGCTTTTAAGCTACAAGTCGCGACCCATACACTTGCAATTTTTTAGTGTAAAACAAGTAGATTATTTAAACACTCAACAATGGTCTAATGGGATTGTAACACATAGTCCAATAGGATTGCGGCATATGATCCAATGAGATTGAAACATGTATCTAAGACTAGAAAATTCATGAGAAGGCATATGGAGAGGGAATATGAACAACACTTTGATGGAGTAACTTCATATTTTTCTCCTCTCCATCTCACCTTCTTCATCCCATCATTTTTCACTTGGTGATTCAAACAAATCCAAAGAGGAAGAGAAGGGAAAGCATTGGAAGAACTGCTTTGCCAATTTGAAGGTTTGGGACTCCACTTAGTTAATTTCTATATTTATGTATATTTGAATGTATAAAAAGATTCATTTGGATATGGAATGGTTACTTGGATGATGCTTTGTTGTTATTTTGGTGTTATCTTACATAGAATTCCTTGAATATGATAAGAGATTATAGTGTAGTGGAATTCTGTCTAATTGAACCAGTCACATTGTTTATGTCATAAACTAGCCTAAATACCTATAAATTTCACGTTTCAGCAGCATATGAAAAATAAGACATATAGCTAGAAATCTCTAAAAGAGATTCTGAATTAATTCTGGCTTTATGATGATGGAAGTTGGGATAGAAAATGGTGACCTGATGTTGTCCCTATTTTGGAGTAGTGTTTGATATTTGGCCTATAGCTCATGTGTTAGAATTCCAAATGGCCTAATCTTTGGTGTTTTGGAAACTAAGGGCATTGGTGGACAAATGTCTAGAAGACCACAAAACCTAGTTCTGATGTTTTTTATATGAATATTAAGGAATAACTAGACTTCATCATGTGATTTGTTTTTGGACTGATAGTTTGCCTATTTTCAAACCACTTTGGAATTTACCTCAAATTGCACTGTTTTGAGTTTGTTTTTATTTCTGATTTTTAGTGAATCTTAAACAAATCTTTTTGAATGTGTATGAAACTTTTTGAACACCTAGAAATAAATGATATAGGACTTACCACATGAGAATTGGGAGACTAAACATTGGAATATAAAATTGAGCATAATGCATTCCAACGAAAATTTACATGTACATAAATGATTTGTATTTATATTCATTACTCATATGTGTATAGTGTGATTATACAAATGTGATTTTGATACCCTTCTAATGGTGGTAAGCCATGAATTGCATATATGAACCAAATATAGATTTTATGACCTGAAATCTATATCATAAGACTTATTATTATATTAACCGTGAAAATGGTAAATGATTAAAAGAAAAGTTTACAGCGCCTACTCTATTATCTTAGTTATGGATAGATAGGCATGCTTACAGGGTTACAGTACAACTGCTACAGTTTGACACCACCGGTGTCCACAGTTCGATACCTTCCGGTATCCACAGTTTCATATCCTTAGATATCCATAACATTCGTTATCCACACCTATAGAAAATGTGCAGGCTTAATACAAAAAGGAAACTTAACGGTCATAAATAAGAAATACAGCATAACATCATGAATAATTGGTATTGATGAGCATTTGTATTGGTTATAGTGATGAATTGTAATAATATGCAATTATATTGATAATTTGTATCAATGAGCGTTGAATATCAATATTTGGCTTGTAAATGTGCATTTTTGGTATATGGATAATATGTTAAAGCATATTTGCATTATGTACTTTGCTTAACTATGCCATCATTGTTTACATGAGCATTGAATATGAATGTTTGGTTCATGAATGTGAATTTATGGTTCATGAGTTGTGATATTTCTGAATTTGTGTGCTTGGCGGATGACGGCTATGAGTGGTTATCCAAACTAAGTATTTTCCCCACTAGGCTTTCAAGTTTAGCAACGAGTGTTAATCCATATAGGTTCCAGTAATATAAGTAAGGTATAGGGAATATATGCTAGGACCAAAACCAACAGATAGAAGAAAAAATACTTTTGGAATGTGATTTTAGTTACAGATGATTGCATATGTCATAAGAAAAAGAAAATTATATGTTTTTTTTAGATTACCATGTAACTGTAAAGATTTATTACTATTGTTAAATGATAACGTTAAGCATTAGATAGTTTTTTATTGTGTATATGTATAACATTGAACATAATTTATACCTTGAATGCACAAGAATTTAATTGCTATATGTGTGGATGATTGTAGGTTCTGTATAGGGATTGCTACATATATTTATCTCATGGACTTCATTATATACATCTAAATATGCATAAAATAAATAATGCCTTAAATAATTATGTCTCTAAACTAAAGTCGATCAATTGGTTGTAGGACATACT
Source organism: Erythroxylum suave (assembly GCA_027563595.1). NCBI lineage: Eukaryota > Viridiplantae > Streptophyta > Magnoliopsida > Malpighiales > Erythroxylaceae > Erythroxylum > Erythroxylum suave. Next base: position 41,060,317 of record JAOSBN010000008.1, read on the forward strand.
CCAACAACTTCACATAAATATACAAGAGAGCTTTTAAATAGAGCTTTCACTAGTTTGTATTTAAATGCTTCAATTATGCTTGTTATCATTATTGTTGAAGAATTTATAGTATCAAAATTAAAATTTTGGATTATAGCTTGTTTATTTTACGAGTTTGAAAAATATATTTGGGCTCAACTCATTTTCCAGTTGATCCAAAGCGAGTTGATATCATATTGAAAGGAGGCCACGAATTGATGATAGAAGTATAGGCCCATTTCATAGGGGTAAATAAAGGGCCTAGACTCGTGTGTTTCCAGTTGGGGTGGGCCTAGGTTGCCCAAGCCAAATCAACCTAAGGCCTAACTCTTATAAGCAAAATGACATCATTTTACTTAGAAGAGTTGAGTCACAGGCAGGGTTAGACCTAGATAGTGCAACTAAAAAAAGACATTGTTTTACACTTTTAATTTTTAAAAAATTGTTTTAAAAAATTGACCGGCACATTGCCATCCGTATCATTACAGCACTAGTTGAAGGAAATGGAGATGAAACATGTAGTTAGTGATTCCGTTGGCCTAAATAATTTTACATATATGCATTTTTTATTTTAGGGAAAATAGTGTTTAGGAGAGAAATAAAAACATCCACGATTAGGTTGAATGAATATTTAGATAGTCTAAGTGTTTGTGTAGATATAATCTTTATTTTAACTAGTATATTTGTAATTTAAGAAGTCCATATTGTTGAACATGTGAGACTAATCTAGATCAGGACTTAAAATTTTATAATCTTATTATTCGTTAAACGTTGTAGGTTTTTTCCCATACATCAAGAGTTTTCTCGTTCACTTTTTTTTTTTTTTGATACAGGAGGACTAAAACCTAAACTACATTTTATAGTCACAAACTTCTTCGAAACGAGATGCTCTGTAAGTCCCGTGTAAGGGCCAGGAGGCATTGCTTAGGAATAGTGCTAAGAATATGAGTTCCCAAAGACGTGAACGAAGCTAAATACGCCAGTTGGTCTGCACACCGATTGTCTTCCCTGTAGACATATTTCAGCTGGATTAACCAATCGCACCCCTGTAGCTCCCAAAATTCCCAGATCTCCTGTGACACATTGAAACACGATAGGTTAGAAGAAGAAAGGATATTAATAACCTCTAGTGAGTCTACCTCTAAAATTACTTGACGGTACCCCAAATTCCATGCCAATTGTAGACTTATGATGGCCCTACGAAGTTTGGCCATAAACGGAGAGCTTATCCCAATGCACTATAAAAAACCACCACACCAGTGGTCATTACTATTACAAAGTAACCCTCTAACTGTACCTATGTCGTGTCCACATGGCATCGTCCCATCGGTGTTAATTTTTACCCATTCTTTCGACGGAAAAGCCCAACCAATGAGGGTGCCATCGTTCACATTTTAAATACCGCATCAATAGTATATAGGAATCATGACGTAGAGCGGAGCCAAGGAAATCGCCCCGTCTAGAAAGGGACTAGCAACTGGAACGATGGACACAACACAACCCAACAATAATTGTGATAAGTAAATCTAAAGGGCTGCATCTTCTCGTTTACAATATATATTATATCCATGTATAATTGCTCCCCTTTGTTTGCGCATGTAGGGTCATTGTGATTATTGTTAACAGATTCAAACAATGCAATGAATCATAATTAAGATATCGACTTCACCAAGTAATCCAAGATTACTTTGAAGATTAGGATCGCGGGTCATTACATTGCTTGAGGAATAAAATACCTACTGGTAATGAAATGTAAAGTTGCCATTACAGGTGAGATGAATCTGGTATATAATGTAGGAATCCAACCATGATCGAATCACGGGCGCAGCGGAAACAAAAATTTTACGGATTCCGAGCGGATCCCGAT
>JAOSBN010000008.1:41062301-41086328 GCA_027563595.1 Erythroxylum suave
CACTCGTTGAGCTTTAAGCTCTGATCGGTGGCTACTCTAGTCACAACATCCATTATGTTTCATGCATTCATGACATGGAATGCATCAATTACATTGACATATTCCTATTCACTTACATTCCTATATCATCGGACCTTAGTCCGGCATTCAACATTAAAGCTAAGAATCACTCTTTCATTCATATGCAAATGCACAATTCAAACAAAACACACTTGTCATCGGACCGTGGTCCGGCATTTAGAAATCATAATATGCTCACTTATTTCATCTCATTCACATACAATGAGCACTTTAATATCCATTCCAAAATCATAGTCTTTGGACCTTCGTTGTCCGGAATCAACAATCAGAACAAATTCATTCAATCATTCAAAATCAATCAAAAATAGAAGTCAAACAAACAAACAGTGAAATGAGACCATCTAGGTCTACTTACTGTACGCTCCAGATTAGCATTAGCTTCAATGATCTGGAAACATTTGAATGCAGACGTTTATCCTGCACCTCAATATGCCAAACACACGATGCACACATACATTAAAAATTGCAGAATTGTATGTATGCATTTATGCACAAGTGTGTAGACGAAATATGTACAATGCATGTTCATGACAATTTCGGGTATCTTTTCAATTTTCACACTATATCCATATTCGCATTTTATCACTCAATTACTCGTTATTTCTATTGTAGCATTATTTGCTCTCACAATTTACAATTTCTCATTCACTTTAACTTGATACCCATTACTCCTCTCCTTTGAATCACAACTTCAATCATATGAATATCTTTATTCCCAAACAAACTCATACCTTTGGTACATTGATATCAACAATTCATTCACTACTGTACCGATATAATCCCATAATATTCCAGTTATCAATCCAAAGAAAATCACTATGTACGGTACACTAAATCTCCTCACTCATTTTCCAGCAAAGAAGAATATCACTGTTCTTAACCAATTAGTAGTGAACTAACAATGCATGCTTCATTTCATGCAAAAACCACAAAATCATAACAAGCTTACTTGTTTGAAGCTCCAATCTCTACAAATCACGTAACCCTAATCCCTCATGCACCCACGTACATCAACTTGAAAATTGACAGGGAGGCTCGGTCTTTCTTGGAATGAAAGAAAGGAATATCCAAGTAGAAGTGGGGACAACAGAGAAAAGTAAGGAAGTTTCGGTGAATATTTGATAAAAGCTCTGGGTTGGGGGATTTCTAAAGAAAGAAGTTTTTAGAAGAGTAAAGACAAGGACAGTAGCTTGTCTTTTATAGGCAAATAAAGATCTTAACTAGCTAAGACACCTGTCCAATTCTTATCCACTCATGCACTTCCCTTTATCCAAACTCACTTAAGTATATTTTATACTTAAGTTTATTACTCAATAAATAGCACTGCAATCACAAGTCACAACCTCTTACTCACTTTCAGATTTTTCCTATAGCACATCATTTCGGGTCAACTTTACATTCTCTTCTTAACCCCGACATTGTAGTTATTTTGCAACACTCTCCTCTAGAAACATATTCCCCTATGTCTTATGTCTCCATTGACACCAAAATCATTCAATTTGGTTTTGTCCTCAATTATATTGAACTTGTCTCAAGACAATTGGCATAACGTTCACTAGAGGTGTTGGATTAAGATCATCTTAAGACGATTTCAAAGAAGACTTCAAGATCTACAACTTTCATGAAGATCTCAAGGACAGATTCTATCGCTGAAGGGTCAAAAATGGATCAGACGATACAAAATGAACAGTATACAAAAGAAGAAGTCTCGGTCACTTGGGCAAAAAATAGATGAATGCAATAAGTAGAAGAAGCAATAAGCAGATGAATGCAAAAGCAGACAAATGCCAGAAACAGACGAATCAGAAAGGTAGACGAAATTCATCAGAAAGTAGACGAAGTTCAAAAAACAGACGATAGGCTCAGACGAAGCCAAATAATAAAGCAAACGAAATTCAAAAGACAGACGATATGCCAAAAGGTAGACTAAGTGTCAAAAGGCAGAAGATGCGTAAAAGACAGACGATGCACAAAAGATAGATGATACGTCAAATGACAGACGCTACGCCAAAACACAAACGAAGCACCAAAAGACAAACGCTATGCCAAAACACAGACGAATTGTCAAAAGGCAGACGAAACGAAACACAGACGATAGGTGGTCAACTTAAGACGAAAAAAGTCAACCATAGACGATAAAACACAAACGATAGGTGGTCAACTTGAGACAAAGGAAAGTCAACCACAGACAATAAAACACAAACGATAGGTGGTCAACTTAAGATGAAGGAAAGTCAACCACAGACAATAAAACACAGACGATAAGTAGTCAACTTAAGACGAAGGAAAGTCAACCACAGATGATAAAACATAGACGATACGTCCTTACAGACGATACGGCTATGCTCCTGAACATCCCCCCTTATTTAGACCATAACTTTCTACTCCACCATCTATAACTCCCATACTAAATATTCTCAGTAAACTTCTTTAACACATTTTTCTTCACTAAGTCCAACACTTAGATTTTATTTCTAGTCTTCTTATTCCATTTCATTCTAATCATTTGCTACAACCACAATTCTCAATCTATCTCATTACTATTCACTATACTCGAAATGTCAATGAGTGCATGTACAACTATTTTCATGTGTGCAAAGACTCAAATTCACATGCATGTGAATTTTTCCTCTAACTCTCGCATTGCTATTCTCTCCATTATTGAAATTTGGGTTCTAATCCTTAATATGAGGATGGGATGTTACAGATAATATGTTGAAGCACATTTGCATTATATACTTTGCATTATGTACTTTGCTTAAGTATGCCATAATGGTTTACATGACCATTGAATATCAATGTTTGGTTCATGAATGTGAATTTATAGTATATGAGTTGTGATATTTCCAAATGTGTGTGTTTGGTGGATGACTGTCGTAAGTGGTTGTCCAAACTAAATGTTTTTCCTACTAAGCTTTCAAACTTAGCATGGGTGTTAATTCATATAGGTCCAAGTGATAGCAGTAAGATATAGGAAATATTTACAAGGACTAAGGCCAACAGATAGAAGAAAAAGTACTTTTGGAATGTGATTTTAGTTACAGATGATTGCACGTGTAATAAAAAAGGAAATTGTATGTTTTCTTTTGGATTACTATGTAAAAGTAAAGATGTATTACTACTGTTAAATGATAACGTTAAGCATTGGGGAGTTTTGTATTACGTATATGTATAGCATTGAATAGAATTGTATACGTTGAATGTGTGTACAGGAATCTTGTTGCTATATGTGTGGATGGTTGAAGGTTCCGTATAAGATGTGTTACATATATTTATCTAATGGACTTCATTATATACATATGAATATATGTAAAATAAATAATGCCCTTAAACAATTATGTCTCTAAACTAAAGCCAATCAATTGGTTGTAGGACATACTCCCACAACTTCACATAAATATGTAAGAGAGCTTTGAATTGGAGCTTTGATAAGTTTATATTTAGATGTTTCGATTATGTTTATTATTGAAGAATTTATAGTATCAAAATTAAATCTTTGGGTTGTAGCTCATTTATTTTACGAGTTTGGAAAATATATTTAGGCTTAACTCATTTGCCAATTGATCCAAAGCAAGTTGATATTATATTGAAAGGAGGCCATAAGTTGACGATAGAAGTAAGGCCCATTACATAGGGGTGACAATTAGGCCTAGACTCAGGTGTTTTCAATTGGGGTAGGCCAGAGTTCCCCAGGTCAGCCCAGCCCGAGGCTTAGCTCTTCTAAGCAAAACGATATTATTTTACTTAGAAGAGTTGAGTCACAGGCCGTTTTGGATCTAGATAGCCCAAGCCTAGGCTCAGGTCCAATTAAAAAAAGTGTTTTTTACACTTTTAATCTTTTAAAAATTGTTTTAAAAAATTGACTGGCCATTAACATCTCTATCATTATAGCACTGGTTGAAGGAAATGGAGATGAAACATGTAGTTAGTGACTCCGTTGGCCTAAATAATTTTACATATATGCATTTTTTAATTTAGGGAAAATAGTGTTTAGGAGAGAAATAAAACGATTAGGTTGAATGAATATTTAGATAGTCTAAGTGTTTGTGTAGATATAATCTTTTTTTGACTAGTATATTTGTAATTTAAGAAGTCTGTATTGTTGAACATTTGAGACTAATCTAGATCCGGACTTAAATTTTATAATCTTATTATTCGTTAAACGTTACAGGTTTTTTCCCATGCATCCGGAGTTTTCTAGCTCGTTCGCATTTTAAATACCGCATGAATAGTATATGCGAATCATGACGTAGAGCGGAGCCAAGGAAATCGCCCCTTCTAGAAGGGGACTAGCCACTGGAATGATGGACACAGCACAACCCAACAATAATTGTGATAAGTAAACCTAAAGGGCTGCATCTTCTCTTTTACAATATATATTATATCCGTGTATAATTGCTCCCTTTTGTTTGTGCATGTAGGGTCGTTGTGATTATCGCTAACAGGTTCAAACAATGCAATGAATCATAATTAAGAAATCGACTTCACCAAGTAATCCAAGGTTACTTTGAAGATTAGGATCGCGGGTCATTACATTGTTCTAGTAATGAAATGTAAAGTTGCCATTACAGGTGAGATGAATCTGGTATATAAATCATATATCATCCTGCCGATATTGTTTTCAACAAAGAATTGACCATTAAAGGGTTTCACGATGATTAAAATAACTACAACTGAAATGTAAAGTTCTCATTACAGGTGCGATGTATCTGGTTTATAATCATACATGTTCCCGCAGATATTGCTTTTTACTGTCACTTTTATATTCAACAAAGAATGGACCGTTCATATCAGTGTCTGGTAGTGATTTGGAGAACACTTCTCTCTCTATTTTGGCTGTTTCACATAATATGGTCAGTGGAAGGTAGACGACCCGCGTTGATGTCTACGATGCAAGTACTTGTCAGGAGAAAGTAACTTTCTACGTTGATGGCTATAAACAAGAAAATGAAATTTATGGGCTTGGATAATGAGATCAGCTCAAAAACTAAGCCATAGAAATTTTATAATTGATCTTTTGTTTACGTTTTGTAATTAAATAAAAGATACATACAAAGGGTCACCGGCGGCGCCTGTTAATTTGTAGAATAATATTCTTCTTTTGAAACCCACTAGTCAAAAACAAACGAGTGAGAAGCCACCGACATGATTGTGATTTGTGACCTCAGGACCTCGTTTCTCTTCTGCCGTCTGTTCCTTTCTATTTCAAAATCCTTAAATCACTGTTTTTTGTTCAAAATAGAAACAACCTTGACAAGTTCTTTAGTGCGCTGGAAAATAATTTAATTTCTATATTTCTATTTTTAGAAAAATTATATAATAGTCAATTATTACTTTGAAGAACAGAAGCATTTAATAGGAAGAATAAATCATAAAGTTCTAAAATTTTTATCCTTTTTATTTTATTGTTTAATGTTCTAACATTTTAAATTAAGAACCTCACAAGTTAATTTAAAAGATTGCCTCCATTAATATTTTGTTAATGTATTTATAAAGACTGATGTTTAAAGGGACTACGTGATATTGATTTTTGAGTGTTAAATGAATGACTACATTTTGAATATATAACCAGGAATGTGTTTGTCATAATAGGCTCAAAATTTGTCTTATCAAGACCAATAGCCATCCAGTCCCTTTAAATGTGAGTTTTAAATTGTTCCATTAATCATATTATCAAAATATAAACATATACAACTTTTTAAACTTATTTGTCTAAATTTTGAAAATTCAAACACTTAATTGCAAACTTAAAAGAGTTGGAAATTGAAGTAAAAAGGTTCAAAAAGATTTAATACCGTTTAATTCGTTATCCACAGCTAATATTATATTATGTCATTTTTGTAGAAAACAATTTAATATTCAACAAAAAAATACCAATTTGTTTTAAACCTTACTTTACAAATCTATGTTTTAGTCATTATCTAAACATTATCGGGAAATAATATTTATGCATCAGAAATGAAAACTTTGTTACATATATAAATACATATCTATTAAGTGGAAAGTCCATCTAATATAAAATAAGTTTGAATTTGTAGGGAAGTCAGAATGTGATCTTATTAATTACTCAGAATAAATTTTTTATAATTTTCTGAAAATCAAAATTATATAATTCTATAACATAATAAATTCATAAGTATATAATAAAGTATGATTCATAAATCGTACCTTAATATAAAACTTAATTTTCCTTCTGACAACTTTACGAACCAATTATTTAACTGGTTATTGAAAACTACTTTACCTCCATAATTATTAAACCTTTAATGATATCTATATATGAATAAACAACTCTACAATTGATATAGAAAAGGGTATGTCAAGAGTCTTAACTCTTATCAAGCCTATATTTATTTATAATAGGTTAGACCTTGTAATAATTTAATTGAATTATAATAACAATTCTAATTAAACTTTAATTACAATAATAATTAAATGCTAACTAGATCTCAAGAAGATCTGATATCTCATATTAATCTTTACTTCTTAAATATTTTACATTTAACCATAAAGTTTTTCAAATTTTACAATCAAGTTCATCTTGATTAGATTTTTTTTTCTCTTCAACCTTTCTTTATATGTGACTCATTAAGTTCTTAAATATACTGGTAGCATATATAAATTATAAATTTAAATTATATTTATAATTAAATAAATTAAAATCCTTTAATTTATCTTTGATTTTATAACTAAATCATTTATAGTCATATGTCTAGATTAGAATTTAGTAAAGTAACACAACTACCAAAATATTATGAATATCGAAATAATTTTGATTAACTTTTTCACACATGATTTTTTTTAGGATACAATTACTTTATCATGTTATTTTCAATTAAATAGAGTATGAAATTAATTTCTAATCTATTTGATTCCAATCACATTAGTTTTCTAACATTAATTATTGATTCTTTTAATATCATTTGAAAAATATTTTCAAAGTATTATTCTACCTTAATAAGGATTTTCTAAATCAATAATAAGAAAGAAAAAAAAAAGGAAGCACTCTTTCCCAGTCACTTTATGATGACAAATGGTATATTGATTAGTTAATTACATTCATATAATTCATGTCATAAGCATATAACTTATTAATTGTAAGACATAAGCCAACATAATTGACAAAATTCAGTCCAGATTGATGTAAACATGTGGTCTTGTAATAAGTATAAAATAGAAGTACAGAAGTAGCTTAACATTTGATACTTTATTTCCAATATTAATATGTTTTAGTTACACCATCACTTAATGGGATAAGATTTGAAAAGAAAATGAAAGATGGACCTACTTTGTGTAATTCTATCTTTGTTTTGATAAAAGAAAAAGATAAGTATAATATAATTTAATAAACTAGATATGCCTTATCTTTCAAAATAACTTCAATAGTAAATGGAAGTTCTCATAAGTAAATTCAGATGAGTTAAAAATTCTCATACTCTAACAATGTTTAACCTTTTATAAGAAATAAAGCATACTCATAGATGAAAAATCTCTCCCTTTTTAAGGTTTAAGAAAATAATAATAATAATGTAAGAGAAACATGAGAGATAAACTCTTGTTTCCCTAAGCTTGGTGTTATTCAAGTGCCTTACTTCTCCGTGCCATCCTCTCTAGCTAGCTTCTCTCTCCTTTTATTTGCTAGATCTCCTTACTTAACTTCTCTAGCTAACTTCTCTCTCCTTTTATTTGCTAGATCTCCTTACTTAACTTCTCTTCTTCCTTCCATTCTACTTCCTAAAAGCCTCGTAGCTTCTCTCTTATTTTTATGCCTAACTCATTAGCACCTTTGGAACAAACTTTTTGAAAAATTATTATTGTTAGACTATTTTACCACTTTAGTTATGTCTTGTTCTCCCTCTAACACTGTTTCTGACCTAACCCTCAACTAGACCAATTTCTCCTCTCTTTCTACTAGACTTTAACTCACCACTAGGCTTCCTCACTCTCCCTTTGAAACTTTTAACTCCCTATTACCTCTGATCAATTTAAACTTAGTCCATCCATCCCTAGTTTTAGGCTATGTTTGATTGGACGTAAAGTTTTTAATGGAATAGAATTCTTTATAATGGAATGGAATGTAAATGGATGTAATATTAGAAAATTGTTGTTTGGGAGGGATTGTAATATAGTGAACAGTTGTTTATTATTTTATATTCCATCCTAAACCCCTCAAATTAGAGATTTCTCATTTTTTATTGTTTACGATGGAATGAGATGTAATATGAAACCCTCCTCTTCCATCTCATTACATTATAAATCCTCCTCCCAATCCATGGAATAATATTACATCCATTCCATTCCATTAATAAACCCCCAACCAAACATAGCCTTAGTCAATCCCGCTATAACAACTTCTTCATTAACAAACTTAAGGATTTAGCCCCATCTCAACATCCTTCTCCTTCAAAATTTGGCCTTTCTTATGGTCAAAATTCTAAGTTGAGCTAGAACCAAGTATGAGGAGATTCCCCCTACGTCAAGCTTCTATATTGTCCCCCATCATCAGTGAAAGGAAACTCTCAAGTTGCTCCTCCATGATTATCAAAGAGGGAGCCAATAAATAGTCATCTACTTTGGTTGTCTTCTTCTTGGGAAAGAGTTCATCTTTCCCTCTCCTTCTTAAATGGGCTATAAACTAGTGGAAAGCTTGAGGATTAAAGGATGCACAACGAAGTGAAGATAACCTTTATTTTCTCTTTGTTTTTAGCTTAAAAGCAAAGTCACAATAAACAATTGAGGTTGGGCCTTGGAACCTAAGAAATAGGCCAATCTTTTTACAACTATGGCAACTAGGTATAAAATTTGAGCTTGTGCAAAAAAATATAGTCCCCTTATGAATCAATATTCATAACTTTCTTTTATAATGATAGTCCATAATAGAATTGATTTATTTAGTAAGTTACATAATGTAACCAATAGGAATGGATGAAGCAATAACATCCCTCAAAAGGATTGGTTATGCAAGGTTATGAGTGGTGGTGGATATGATAAGGGACTTACTTGAGACTACACCTCTTCTTAGACTTGGATTAGATGATGCTCTTCTTGAAGATTTGATTATTATATCTTATCAATGGAGACTAAATACTAAAAAGCTTGGTAAAGTTTGGAAACCTTTATGTAAAAGGTTCAATAGAGGTGACTACTTAGATTATTGTGATAAGAGGTTAAACGATATCAAGAAAAAATATAAATTACCATTAATTAAAATCCTAGTTCTTCCTAAGCTCTAAAAGAACTAGAATAAATAGAGCTAAAGGCTAGTAATAGTTCTAACTTTATTATTATTGAAGTGGAGAAGAAGGAGTTAACCAACATATCAACTCTAACTGAACATATAGAGTTAGAAGCTGGAAATAACTTTAGCTCATCTAGGGTTAAAAAGGAGAAAAGGAAGGACTGTTCTCCAAATATTATAATTACTTAAACTATTGATAAACATGCTTTGCTAGATAGTCACTCAAATATCAATAGTTTAAAGGGGAAAAAAAAGCCTAGTCTTTCAAATGTTGATGACTTCAAGCAAGATACAAGAAGGAAAAATAAAGCTAAAGGCTCTAAGAGCCCAAACAAGAAAAGATGAATCTTCTCACATGAAATGTAAGCAAATTAATTTCCCAAAAAAAATAAATGTTCAAATATTACATTAGGAAGATAAAGCACGTGGTTGTAAGCCTTTTAAAAATTAAATTAAAGAGGACAAGTACAAGAAGCTTCCTTTCTTGGAGAATCTCTAAAGCTTTATTTCTAATAACAAATACCACCATAATAGGAGAATAATATTATCTAATAATCCAAGTAAAATAGAGTTACAACTAGTGGAGAGCTCTGACCAATATATCTCTGGTGTTAGAAAAAACAAAGTGTTTAATCAGTTTTATATATGGATCCAATCTGGCATTCCAAAGGAATGTGTTGAGAAAAGTTGAAGAATTTACACTCCTTTATAAGTTCCCCTTGGGTGATTATTGAAGATTTTATTAGTACGTTATAACTGTCAGAAATAGAAGGGAATGCTTACTTAAGGAGTTTAATAAAGACTTCAGAAGATGCGCAGAGAATTTGGAAGTTATAGATTTAAATATGGAAGATAAATTCTATATATGAAACAATAAACAAAGTGATAGATGACATATAAAGAAGAAATTATATAGACCTATAGTAAATGAAGTCTGGTTTTAGCAATTCTCAAATAGCTAGTAAAACCATTTTTGGCAATTCTTTACTCTCATATTATTTTCCAATTATTATTTAAAATCTCACTTAGAATTTTCTAAATAAATCACCCTTTAGATTCATCAATTACTTAATAATATAGAGGGCCTTAAAAAAGCTATTGTTAAAACTACAATGGGTAAAATAGGAATTTAAGTTGCTCAATTAGATTAAATCCTAAACACATAAAAGCCTCTATCTTCTTCCTAATTAAGGTTGAAACTAGCATAGAAAGTTCTCCATCTTTTCCCAAATGATCCAAATAGGCTCTTAAAGGAGCAAAATACACTGAAGAAATATTTTAAAACTCTAAAAAACATACCCCTTACTTAAACATAATTTAAGGATATCTTGGTTGAAAGAAGGTGATCAAAATTCATAAATTGATTATAGATAGAAGGAGCCTAGAATATCATTACTCATAAAGAGCAATGGAAGCTTAGCATAAACTTAAGAAGAGATGAAACAATAAGCTTTTGATTATTGCAAAAGCTCTTTGGGATCACATTCAAATATGTCATCCTTTACTAGTCTCCTCAGTTTATTCATCACTAATAATATCATTGAATCGAAAACAACCTCTCTACTAATTAGAAGTAAGGTTGCATACTACTGGATCGCCTCAGATACCAAATTCAACGAGATTTTTGCTAAGTTGTTGTAACCATATCATTGAAGTTGAAAAAAAAACTTAGTTCCTAATCTAACCGTTTACTGCTGAAGATGTCAGGAAATTAGTTTTTTAAGCTAAAACCAAGTAAATCCTCAAGTCTAGATGGGTTAAATGCATTATTCTTTCAAAAATCTTGGAAACTCTTTAAATATTTGATGATAAGAGCTATCTTAGAATTCTTTAGAAGTGGAAAATACTAAAAGAAATTATAAAACATATATTTTCCTAATTCAAAAGATCCTTAGCCTAAACACATTCCAAGATTTTAGGCCTATCTTGTGTTTTACCCTTTATAAAATAATTATTGAAATTATTGCTTATAAACTAAAGGTTGTGCTGAAACATCATATTATTGACGCTTAAGGGGCTTTTATTGCTAGAAGATTGATTGGGATCAAGAACTTTTCAAGGGCTACAAGAAAAATAATAGAAATAAGAATTGTGCAATTAAGGTGGAATTTCATAAGGAATTCGACTATATCCAGTGGAGCAATATTATACACTTATTATATGCATTTAGCTTTCCTCCAACTTTCATTAATTGGATCAATCAGTGTATTTCAACAACTTCCTGTGTAGGTATTGTGAATAAAGAACCAACAAGATTATTTAAATGTGGCAAAGGATTAAAACAAGGGGCACCTGTCTCTTTTAACTTTTTATCCTTTGTATGGAATTCTTATCCAGGCTTCTAACTCACTCTATGAGGAAACATAAAAGTTGTTAGTACCGTTCTTAGTGCAAGAAATTGAAAATACCTAGCCTTGCTTTTACAGATGACTTGTTATTATTCTCAAGGCAAAAGATGAGTTTGTTACAATACTGACGACAGTAATCATACTTTTAAGTTAATCTTAGGGCTATCCATTAGCAAGAACAAAAGCTATATTCTGATGTCAATTTGAGCAAGAAATATATCTTCATGGTTGTCCTTAATTACTAGTTTTAATATTAAGTGGCCTCCCTTTGTATATATGTATGGGATTACCAATTACCACAAGAAAACTAAGATATAGGGATTACTTGCCACTATTGGAGAAAATTAATAAAAAAGGATCAATCATTGGCGTAGCAAATCTATTTCCTATATTGGTGCAATCTATCTTATTCACTGTAAGGGCCTAATCTCACCTATTTCTCCCTAAGGGCCTAATCAGGATATGACAAGATTGCTTAGAAACTTTCCTTGGTTAGGAAAACTACAAAGTGAAATGGATAGATGTGTCAGCCTAAAAACTTTGGTAGGCTTGGTACCAATATTGTTTCAATTTCAAACAAAGTGTTAATGAAAAAAGATTATAAAGAATCTCCTCAAACAAGGAAACACTATGGATAAAATAAATTCACAACTACTTCCTAAAGGCCAAAGGTTCATGACAAATTAAAAACAAAACCACCACATCTTGATTTTTATCGCAATTGATAAAGCTAAGGGAGCCACTCCGTTAGAATATTGAATTCGGAATTGAAATTGGTAAGTTTGGTTCATTTTGGTACTGTAATTTGAGTAAAATACGCCCCTTACCTAGGTCAAGTATAACCCTAACTTTGGACAACTCATTTCCTGAAAGTCACAAAGTTATTTCCATACTCGCAAATAACAATCGGGCAGTGTAGTCAGACAAATTATTTAATTACTTACCTAACTAATATCCTTGAACAAAGGAGGAGGACTATTATATATGGAGAAAGGGAGACTTGATCCTCTAGCCCAACAACCCTGTCCTTACCCTGTTCCAACCCATCCTAGCCATCTATTTATGTAGGTCCCATATAAATAGATGGCTAGGATGAGTTTGAACAGGATAGGGACAGGGTTGTTAGGCCAGAGAATTTGAAGGGGGAGAAAGGAGCCTCCAGGTACTTTTACCAATGCTTCCTATAAATCAATTCTTCAGCCGCAACTTTAAAGAATTGCCTGGCCTAAGATCATCTGGTGTAACCAAGCAACACCAAAAATCTCTTCTTCTTTTTTTGTGTGGCTCATCTTTAAGCAAAAACCCGGAGCATTAGACCACCTAAGCTTCATTAACAAATCCCCTATTTTCTATCTTTGCAAACCTAGAAATGAGTCTTTAACCTATTTATTTTTTAGGTGTGAATATTCAAAGTTTGTATGGAATAAAATTCAATCCTCGTGTAGGTTTAAAATGCATAGTTTTTCTTATGAAGAGATCATCGGCATAATCGACCAAGGAAATAGGCTCTCCAATGCATATAAAGCTCTTACAATTATCGCTTTGGAAGCCCTATGTACTGTATATAAAAAGAAAGAAATGGTAGGCTCTTCCAAGGACAAGAAAAATAAATAAAAATTGGCATAAAATCATGCATATGCTTTTCCATACATGAACATTTCCTTTCCGGGAGGAGGATATTAGAGAAAGACCGAGATGCTCTATATGGAAAGGCTTAGATCGTAATTTTTTGTGTATATATAAAGTATAACAGTTCTACTCAAACTCAAATTAGAAGAAGATTTAAGCTTACGTTTCTTTTTGTTAGCTCATCAATTGAATTGAAAAGCAGAAAGCGCATTGTCAACTTTTCTGAATTGAATGTCAAATGGTTAGTTGTGGCCCCGGAGATTGTAAGACACAAAATGAGCTCATAAAGTGGTTCCACGCTCGTATGGACTCCTGCAAACATCATGGATGTATCCAAAATTACTCAATGGTCAATAGTCCATGTTGACCATAGATGAAGACTTGTCTTTTTAAATATGCCGATTTATTAAATAAATAATAATGCAAGTTGTGCATTTAGCCGTTGTAAGAGGTTTCCGAGAAGGTTATGACTATCTAACTTCTAGTAAAATCAAAAATCAGGACAAAACATCATCCGAATGATTTTGACGTAGAAGCTTTATAGTTTTAATTTCCAGGATCTGTTCAGCGCATTTATGAGCTTTCCTCTTCGACCATCTTACAACAAAATTCTACAAAATTCTTACCTTACCTGATCACTGTTGCCTTTGGGTTTTAGATTCTCAATCTCTTGTTTCCCTAATACCGTGGGTCCATTCTGTACTAATACCAGGTCTCCAGTACCAGCTTCCACGTTCGGCGAAACCAAAAGAAACTAAGCCACTGCTACTATAGTGCTGTGAACTTTCCATTTCGTAAAGCTTTCCAAAGAACTAGCCATCTTTGAAAGGAAAGGTCCGTCTTTCCGTCAAAACTTTCCCAAGACAAATTCCTACTTCAGTGACCCCCTACGGATTCGGACTCACTTCATTTATGATTAGCTTCAATCAGCGTCCTGTTGGTGGGGGTGATTTCTATCAGGAATCATCTGATCCATCTTCACGCTCAGTTAATCTTCAACCTGACGACGATCAACCTTTTCCTTGTGCCTCAGATGAAGATTCTTTGTACAGGACAGGTGATTTCTCTCATGCTGTGTTCAAGTACATAAATGACATCTTAATGGAAGAGGACTTGGAGGACCAACCTCCTGTGTTGCAGGACAGCTTGGCTGTTCAAGCTGCAGAGAAGCCCTTCTATGATGCACTTGGCCAGAAGTATCCTCCTTCCTCTTCTTCATTCCCTCCCTTTACTCAACAAATCGCCGCGACTCCAGATGCGAATTTCACCTCAACTACTAGTAGTGCGGGCAGCTGTTACAGCAACTCTGCAACCAGCAACTTCGCCGAGTCCTATCCAATTTCAAATCAATGCGAGTTTGAATGCTCTGACGTCAGCAATTTCCCCGAGTCCGATCCAATTTCAAATCAATGCGAGTTTGAATGCTCATTTGCAGAACCCTCTCATGTTGCCACTCCAAAAAGCAGCTCTCCGGTGCGGGATTTTCGTGAATCTTTAGTCTCTTCCGAGGAGTTCGCTAATAATTCTTTCCAATATGAAAATCCAGTTAATTTTTCTCTGATGATGGGGAACTCGTCAATGTCCCGATCTACGGAGAAACAGAAGGTGAACTTATCTAACCGATCAAAGGGAAGGAAACATCATCAGTGCGAGGATAGTGGCAGCTCAGATGACGAGAGGAGAAACAAGCAGTCTGTGGGATGCTCTGAGGAACTTGAACAACTTGAGCTTATAGATAAAACGTTTCTTATTAAAGTGGTGAATCACGAGTCAATACCATGTCCTCTGTACGATGAATCAAGAAACAAAGCGAGTAAGATATTACAGAATGAAGAGCTGTTGCAGGCATCTAACACACGGATTAGGAGAATGACTAAAAGAACCGAGATGGTGGATTTATGGACTCTCTTAACTCAATGTGCACAGGCTGCAGGAAGTGGTGATCAGAGAACTGCATATAAGGTACTAACGAAGATCAGACAACACTCTTCCCCGTTTGGTGACGCAAACCAAAGATTGGCTCATTACTTTGCCAATGGCCTTGAGGCGCGCCTGGCAGGCCCTGGAAGAGTATACTGCACGCCAAGTGCAGGAAATTTGGCTACAGCTGCGGATATCCTGAAAGCTTATCAACTTTATGTTTCTATAACGCCTTTCAGGAAAATGACAAACACCTTAGCTAACCGAACAATTGCTCGAGTAGCTGACAAGGTGACGAGGCTTCACGTCATTGATTTCGGGATTGGTTATGGTTTTCAATGGCCTTGCTTTATACACCGTCTCTCAACAAGGCCTGGAGGACCTCCTAAGATTCGGATTACGGGAATCGACCTTCCTCAACCAGGTTTCAGACCTGCAGAGAGGGTTGAGGAGACAGGACGCAGATTGAAAAGATTAGCGGAGAGACTCAACATCCCATTCGAGTACAATGCCATTGCACAACGATGGGAAACTATAACATACGAGGATCTAAAGATCGATAGAGGTGAGATGATTGCTGTCAACTGTATGATGAGGCTGAAAAACTTACCTGACGACACACTAGTGGTGAACAGCCCAAGAGATGTTATTTTGAAACTAATCAAGCAAGTAAATCCTGACATCTTTCTACATGGGGTTGTTAATGCTTCTTATAATGCACCAACTTTCAGCTCAAGGTTTCGTGAGGCGATGTTCTATTTCTCTGCATTTTTTGACATCTTTGAGGCTACTACAACTCGAGAAGATCAGGAGAGGTTAGTGTTTGAGAGAGAAGAGTTTGGAAAAGAGATTATGAATGTGGCTGCTTTTGAGGGATTGGAGAGAGTTGAAAGGCCGGAGACCTACAAGCAGTGGCAGGCAAGAAATATGAGGATTGGATTTAGGCAAGTCCCATTGCATCAAGACATCGTTAGAAGAGCAAGGAATATCATCTCTGATTATCATAAAGATTTTGTATTCGATGAAGATGGTCACTGGACCTTGATGGGATGGAAGGGAAGAATAGTTCGAGCCATTTCAGCTTGGAAACCTGTTCAAGATTAACTAAAATTATGCCTATAAATTAACCCAGATGGTTAAAAAACTTTTATGGCAATTGGTTACATGTTTATTTGGTTCCACATTTGCTTACACCGTATAGCAAATTCTAGGAGCTTATTGAGGGGTCCTTGTCTTTTCCAATTATTGTACTAGAATAAGTTTGAATTTCTATTTCCTATTTAGCGTTTTATCTCAAGGCATATGAATTCCCTCAACTTCAACATTTGAACAATTGTCTATTTAGTATTTGCTTTTGATTTAAATTTCTAGAAATTCTCCTTTGAAAAATTTTGTCACTATGGCAAAAAGTGCTTTATGGAACAACATGTTTGCAACAATTTAAAAATGTGTTGCTAAAAATTAATATAACGCAAAAAATTTTAAAGTTTTACCTTTAATAATATTAAAAAGCAACAAAAATAATAATTTATTGCTACATATAAGAAAAGGCAACAAAATTTTTAAAAAAGTTGCAATAAAGTCTTATATATGTAACATTTAGAATTGTTGCTATAGTTATAAGGACATCATATTATATCATCTAGCCGGGAAACTAATTAACGTCACATTACTCACTGGCATTTTCAAGTGGAAAAAAAATAAATAAATGAAATACGAGCCTCAACATATGTGGTGACCCACTAAGTCGATGAACCCACAATCAAGGTCGAATCACCACCGTCTCTAGTTTTCCCACAATTCTGACACTAGCTTCCAGCAGTCTACCATCATCTATGAGTCCATATCCTCTATCCAGTTTTATGGTATCTTATTCTGTCCCCTGAATCTTAGCCATTTATTTACGTGGGTCCCACGCATAAATAAATGCGGAACCTGCGTAAATAAACGGCTGAGATTCATGAAACAGAATAAGACACTATAAAATTAGACAGATGATCCTATCTCATCATCCATAGGCGTCAGTCATGCCTTTGAGCTCCCCCTTGACAGAGCCCACCAAGGCATGATTGTATGAGCTATGAATACATATCTTTCATGCCACTCTTCTCATCTCTCTACCCAACCAATCTCCTGCGCAAAAGTTCCATCATCCTTTTATCTTTCTTTTGTTCCACCAATAGATGAATTCAATTACTTTTTCCCACCCAATCTCCTCCGTAAAAGTTTTTCCTATTGGGTATTGACGAATTCAATTAGGACGGAGAGGGTTTCATGAAATATTGGGTAATTTTGTTAAAAAATAAAATTTGATTGATAGAAAAATAGTAAAGAACGACAAAACATTTGGAGAATAGTTTCCATCAAGAGTGAGACAAAATGACGACACTATGAGACACAAATACATAAAATCAATAAGACATCAGCCTGGTAAGAGAAAATGCAAGGGTTGTCGACCAAAATGAATCATATGGATAGGTGAGTAGGGACGTAACTCTATCGACCATTCGTCCTAGGGGAGGCCGCTTTTTCTCAGGCCAACAGTCTTAAAGATGAAAGTGCAGCAGTTGGACAAACTATAGTCGTATTGTAAAAGGGGTAAAAGGCCCACCCTATCTGTATATCTAGTCTTCACTTCTTTGCTAATTTGAGATGGGAGGAACAAAGACATTTCAGTGACGATTGTCTGCTCAGCTCGTAACCTTCTAGCTAAAGGTGAGAAATTTTAGTTTGGGTGAATCTCTTCTCGTTAAATCTACCTTTAATCATTGTTCCGTGTTTGCTAGATCAAGGAAACGACATGGAGACCTCGTATGTAATATCCCATTATCTATACTAAGAGTTAGGACATAGGATCCTAGACCACTATACAAGAGAAATAGTGTAGAGACAATTATAAGAGTGCATTTCATTGACATGCGTATTATTAGTATACACATACATGATTATTGATTTTTGTACACCTTACACAAACTGTCACTACAAGAATATAACCCAATCTGCGACAGTTTTAAAACGTCGCAAATTACCTTTTGCGACGTTTTAAAAAATGTCACAAAAAACATTGCAGATTGTGGTGTAGGAAAAAGGTTTCTGCAATGTTTTAAGAAAAACGTAGCGGAATGTATCAATATTGGCGACGTTTATGAAAACATCACGAAAGATTTGGCCTTTCGACGATGTTTAAATAAAACATCGCGGAATCATGAGATTCCACGATGTTTAGATAAAACGTTCGTTTCTGTAATCTTCGCGGAAAGGAAGTTTCCGCAATGTTTGGGAAAATGTCGTGGATTGTGTTCATTTTTTTTAATGTGCACGTGCACTCAATTGACATATTTCAGGGTATAAATGATTTTAAATGAATATGATTTGAATTGTGAATTTTAAGTTTTGTATTTCAATCTAATGGTTTCAATTATGAATTAGTAATTTATGTGTCAAATTTGGCATATTTCTAAAATTATGTGTATTTTTGGACTAGGAAAAATGCTAAGTGGAAAGATAAATTGATTCGTGGTAGTAGAAATAAGTGACATAGGGTAATAGGAATAATTGACAAGTGACATTAGGATTCATTGACAAATGACATAGAAAATTGTTTAATAAATGACATAAAAATTGAGTAACAATGGACTGATTATTAAGAATGATGTAGTAGCTTAAGTTATTACCTAAGTAGTAAAATTAAGTGGTAAGTGCCATGACACTTACCATGCATTTCATCTTGCTTTTTAAATTCATCCCATGACATTCACTTATTAAAAGACCATCTTTAACTTGTTTTTCATTTTTTCCAAATACTCTCTTCATCTTCTTCTTTATTCTCTTAAATTTCGACACTCTCTTCTTCACACTCACAACCTTGATCTTTTTTCACATTTAACCTAACCACTTAAAGATCCTTGTAGTCTTTTTTCTCTTTGTTACCGAAAACCTAGCTTGTTCCTCCTTAAATGATGATGATCGTGTGAAGCTTAGGAGCTAGGTTTTATATGATTTGAAGAAGCTTTGGTGCTAAAACAAGTGAGTACCTTAATGATCTTAATGGGATATGTTAAATAGAAATGTTTTGATGATAGTTAGAGATAAATTGAAAGTGATAATGGAGTTGAATATATGATGAAACCTGGATGAAGAAATGGGCATATTCATATCTTGTTTTTATGTATATGATGAGTAATAACTTATGATAGTTTAAGGGATGATTGAGAGAGTAAATGGTGTATGAAAGTGTGCCAAAATGTTGGTGAACATTGATGATTGTATGGACATGTATGATGTTATGTTTTTGTGTTTATGATTAACAATAGATTATGATTTGTTTTATGGATGTATTAGAGTTGTAATGGACATGATTTTGATGAGAAAATGAAGTAGAAATGATAAACTAAGCATAAGATGATTTGGATGTAGCATGTAGAAGCTAAAAATCTGGAAATCAAGGAAGAAGTTAGCTGGGATTTTTCGAATTACATAACCCACAATCATGGAGCGATCGTGGGAAATGCAAGCAAATAGTTGGAAATGTTCTGATGGCTTCACGACGATCGTGGGAAGCCCTTAGATGTGAGTTGAGCTAGTCCCACTAAGATGCGAAATAATCAACTGCAATCTCAGGCTAAAATCTACGCTATGACTAGACAAGAGGTCCAGAAATCCCCAAATGTGGTAGTAGGTGTGTTGAATGTCTTTAATTTCAAAGCATTTGCATTGCTATATCTAGGATCTCCGCATTCTTTTATCGCACCACATTTGGCATCTAAACTGCAATGTGATAGGGAATTGCTAAAATGTAAATTAAAGGTGAGTACACAGATAAGTAGTACTACAGTAATAGGAGAAGTTTGTAAAGGGTGTATGATTCGAGTTGAATAGGTAGAGTTAGAGTACTATAGTAATAGGAGAAGTTTGTAAAGGGTGTATGATTCGAGTTGAATAGGTAGAGTTAGAAGCTAATTTGATTGTACTGCAGTTAAAGGAGATGGATATTATTCTAGGCATGGATTGACTCACTGCTCATAGGGCTACAATGAATGACTACACTAAGGAGGTAATACTTGAATCTCCTAATCAATCGAGAGCAATATTTCAAGGTGTTAGTCAAACAGTGTCAGCCACATTAATTTCATTCATGAGTGCTTTAAGACTGATCCAAGGTGGATGTGAGGCTTATCTGGCCAATATGGATGATACCCATACTAAGCAGAGGGTACAGGATATTCCTATTGTTAGGAAATTTCTGGATGTGTTTCCTGTTGAATTATTTAGTTTACCCCCAGATAGGGAGACAGAGTTTGTTATTGACCTTGTTCTAGGTACTGATCCTGCAAGGCATTTTTCCGAACATACCGATAGTATTCGAGAACATTCTCTATGAGAGTGGCAAACTAAAGTAGTCAATCAAACCCCTTGTAAAATTTTTTTGAACATCACATGCAATTTCATAAATATCTATAGCATTGAATAGAATTGTATACCTTGAATGCGTGTATAGGAATTTGGTTGCTATATGTGTATATATATAGCCTTGAATATGTGTATATGTATAGAATTGAATATGTGTATATTTATAGCATTGAATGCTTTAAAATTGTGTATATGTAGAGCATTGAATTTGTGTATATGTGTATATATATAACATTGAATATGTGTCTATGTGTTTGGAATTGTTGCTATAGTTATAAGGACATTATATTATATCATCTAACTAGGAAACTAATTAACATCACGTTACACACTTGCATTTTGAAGTGGAAGCAATATATAAAGTCTTATATATGCAACATTTGGAATTATTGCAATGCTATAAAAATATACAAAGTCTTATATATTCAAGTGGAAACAATATATAAAGTCTTATATATGCAATGCTATGAATATATAACATTACATATATAAAGTCTTATATATGCAACATTTGGAATTGTTGTTATAGTTATAAGGATTTTATATTATATCATCTGACTGGGAAACTAATTAACATCACATTACACACTTGCATTTTCAAGTGGAAACAAAAATAAATAAATGAAATGCGAGGCTCAACATAGATGGTGATCCACCGAGTCGATGAAACAACTAAGGCCGAATCACTAACATCTCTAGTTTTCTCGCAATTTAGACACTAACTTTCTAGCAGCCGACCATCATCCACAGGCATCAGCCATGCCTTTGAGCCCCCTATCAATAAACCCACCAAGGCATAGTTGTGTGAGCTATGAATACATATCTTTCATCCTACTCTTCTCATATCTCTACCTACCCAATCTCCTGCGCAAAAGTTCCATCGTTCTTTTATCTTTCTTTTGTTCATCAATAGATGAATTCAGTTACTTTTTCCCACCCAATCTCCTCCGTAAAATTTTTTTCCTATTGGGTACTGATGAATTCAATTAGGACAGAGAGGTTTTCATGAAATATTGGGTAATTTTTTCAAAAAATAAATTTTGATTGATAGAAAAATAGTAAAGAACGACAAAACGTTTGGAGAATACTTTCCAACAAGAGTGAGACAAAATGACGACGCTATGAGACACAAATACCAAAAATCAATAAGACATCAGTATAGCAAGAGAAAACGCAAAGGTTAACGACAAAATGAATCATATGGACAGATGATTAGGGATGTAACTATGTGGACCACTCGTCCTAGGGGAGGCTACCTTTTCTCAGGAAAACAGTCTTAAAGATGAAAGCGTAGCAGTTGGAAAAACTGTAGTCCTATTGTAAAAGGGGTCAAAGGCCCACCCTATCTGCGTATCCAGTCTTGTTTCGCAATTTGGGTTGGGAGGAACAAAGACATTTTAGTGATGATTTTCTTTTCAGCTCGTACCTTTCTAGCCAAAGGAGATAAATTTTAGCTTGGGTACATCTCTTCTTCCTAAATCTACCTTTAATCATTGTTCTATGTTTGCTAGATCAAGGAATCGACATGGAGACCTTGTATGTAATATCCCATTTTCTATACTGAGGTTTAGGATATAGGATCCTAAACCACTGTATAAGAGAAATAGTGTAGAGACAATTATGAGAGTGCATTTCATTGACATGCATATCATTAGCATATACACACGTGAATATTGATTTTGTACATATTACAAAGATTGCACATGCTCTGAATTGACATATTTCGGGTATAAATGATTTTAAATGATTATGATGTGAATTGTGAATTTAATGTCTTGTATTTTAGTCTTATAGTTTCAATTATGAATTAGGAATTTATTTGTTAAATTTGAGAGATTTCTGAAATTATGTGTATTTTTAGACTAGGAAAAATGCCAAGTGGCAAGACAAATAGATTCGTGGTAACAGAAATAAGTGACACGTCACAATAGAAATAATTGACAAGTGGTATAGAAAATTAGGTGACAAATGACATGGAAATTACGTGACAATGGATTGATTATTAAGAATCATGTGGTAACTTAAGTTAGTACCTAAGTAGTAAAATTAAGTTTTAATTGTCATGAAATATATCATGACATTTACCAAGCATTTTCATCTTGCTTTTTAAACTCATCCCATAATATTTGCTTATTAAAAGACCATCTTTAACTTATCTTTCAGTTTTACTAAATACTCTCTTCATCTTCTTCTTTATTCCCTCAAATTTCGACACTCTCTTCTTCACATTCACAACCTTGATTTTTGTCAACGTTCAACCTACCAACATCAAGATCCTTGTTGTCTTCTTCCTCTTTGTTACCAAAATCCTAGCCTATTCCTCCTTAAATGATGATGATCACGTGATGCTTGGGAGCTAGGTTTTATATGATTTGAAGAAGCTTTGGAGCTAAAACAAGTGAATTTCTTATTGATATTTATGGGTTGTGTTAAACAGAAATGTTTTGATAATAGTTAGAGATAGATTGAAAGTGATATGGAGTTGAATTTATAATGAAACGTGGATCAAGAAATGGGCATATTCATGTCCAATTTTTGTGTATATGATGAGTAATAACTTATGATAGTTTAAGGGATGACTGAGAGAGTAAATGGTGTATGAAAGTGTGAAAAAATGTTGATGAATATTGATGAATGTATGGACATGTTTGATAATCTATTTTTGTGTTTATAATCAACAATAGAATATGATTTATTTTATAGATGTATTTGAGTTTTAATGGAGGTTATTTTGATAAGGAAATGAAGTAGAACTGATAAACTAAGCATAAGATGGTTTGGATGTAACATGTAGGAGTTAAAAAATCTGGAAAACAAGAAAGAAGTTAGCTGGGATTTTTGGATTACATAACCCACGATCATAGAGGAAATGAGTGTAAACATTCTGATGGCTTAACCCATGGTCATAAGAAGTCCTTCACAATCATGGGAAAGGCCTTAAACATGGTTACTTCTCTTTTATGTGATGTTTGAATCAACTAATGCTAAGGTGCTTTCCTATGGTGCATTTAGGCTTGAATGAGGCTTGAAATGAACCTGGTTTGATGATGGATTAAGTGATTAAATGTTTGATATATTTAGGGTGATAATTAAGGTTATAAATTAAGCATGGATGGCTGATATCAATGAAATAAAATTTGGAAAATTTGGAGATGTTATAGGAATGAAAGTGATCTTATGAATGCTAATGTGATTCAAAGGAGATGAGTAATGTGTATTGAGTAAGAATGAATGAGAAATTATATGAATATAATGCTAGAATAACTTTGGTGAATTCTTGATTGATGAACTTAGAATAATCAAGTGTTCTTGAGTTGTAAACCTAAGTGTAAACTAGGCATATGCAAGTATAATGTTTGAATGATTGAGAGTTATGATTTAAGGATACATACCTGGGAATAG
>JAOSBN010000008.1:41097836-41108889 GCA_027563595.1 Erythroxylum suave
TAAATATATGTGGATATATTTATTGGGTTAGATTGAATTAAGTTGTTGGGCTTTTATTATATGAGATATAATATGGGCGAAAACTTATTAGGCTTCCATAATCCTAATGGGTTTAGGATTATGGTTTCTCTATAAATAGAGGGATTATGTCTTATTAGAAGATATACGAAAATCCTAGCCACCTAGCCATTCGTCACTTTTCTCAAGAGAATAATTGTGTGGCCTTCTAAAGTGTTTAGAACATGCTAGCACACATTAGCCGCTGCCCGGATCGTTCATCCTCGTATGGATACCAGTAGAGAACGTTCGCGAGTTACAGTGTCAAGATATATGGAAAGAAACCTAATTTGCGTGCTACAAGAGGTAATTTCGTATACTTCTTGTTGTGAAAATTTTTTATTAACCAAAGCACAAGACCAAATTTTTATGGTCCATTCGCTACGCAATGTGTATTACCTGGCCATAAGCGATCCAACAACTTTAATTATAGTTATCCAAAGTAGCCAAAGTAGCCAATCTCCCTATTCCTCTCTTCTAGCTTTGGATATGTAAAGTATAAGTTTATGTTTATGTTTATAATAAAGTATATAAAAAGTAATAGGTATTACTTTTGTAGATTAAATAGGCATATACAAAGAATAATTTGTTTTTAACTCAAAACAATAATATCTTTTTTTCACTATTTTAACCTTTTCTATAAAATTTTATTGTTTGTCTTAATTATTATTGTCAATTACATGATTTAGGCTGAACATGTTTCACTTTTATTTTTGTTACTTTTCTTAACTTTAGTTTTGTTAAAATTAATTCCATTTTCTTGTTAATTATTTTTTTTGGTCCATTTGATAGGATGGTAATAAATCAAAAGGTTTATATTAAGTTATTTATGTGGTTGACATTTCATTAGGAAGGGATTTTGAAGTGGGAAGGTTATGAACCAAAAAATTTTGACAATATAAACATAGAATATTTTAGTCTAAGAGAAGTATGTAAAACAAGGAAAGAATTGAGCTATAGGAATATTTTCAATGCATGTTATTTTATTTCTGGGAAGAGGTTAGTTGATGATTTAGAGAGATTAAAATCTAATCGTAGTGCATTGCTTTTTTTAAATTTTTACAGGTGCATCAGATAGTAGATGTATATTTTAAACATGTTGATGAATTTATCAGTAAACTTTTGAATATACAAATATGTAAGGACGAAGATTCTAAAAGTAAAGGCCAAAGAGCAACAAAATGAGTATAAAAAAATTATAAAGGTATATGAGTGAATTGAAGGAGGAGATGAATCCAAGCTCCATATTTGAGTTTAAGTTAGAAGGAATTGTGAAGAATATAAACTTGTGTTCAAAAAGATGTATATGTATTTGGATTCTATAGAGAAGGGGGTGAGAGAAGTGAAGACCTAGAATTAATAAGGATGGTTCTTTTAAAAACCAAATATTAGGAGAAACTTCTAAGTTCACAAGAATTGATGTTAACTATGGCATATATCTCATTTCATAGCCAAATATTAAGGTGTAGAATAGTAAGAATTCGACTTGGTTTATTGAGTAGCTAGCTATGGACTTGGAGTTAAAACATAAGACTAAAATCCTACTAATTTTAAAATTTTAAAGTTATTATATCTAAATAACTGGTTTTTTATAGTTAATTTTTTAAAGTTAGAATTATTTTTGTTTTCAATTTCTTAGGAAATTATAAGAGGTAAAAACTTTATATTACATTTTGCTATATATAGGATGTGCGACATATATATCATAAAGTAGTTAAAAATCAAAGAGTAGAACCTCATGCAAGATTTCTAAAACTCTACACATGCAATATTTTCATAAGAATTTGATGAAAGGCTCATCAAATTATAAAAACTGGCCCCCGATTGTATACATTTAGTTAAATATTATAAGAAACTTAAACTAGGGCTTTCTAAAGTATTGAGTCTAAATATCTAATTTCAGACAATAATATAAGTGAGACATTCAACTCCTAAATTTCAATAGCTAGGGGTCACCCAATTATTTACAAGGTGGAGACAACTAGGACTGTGATAATGAAGAGATTCATATTTGAAGGAATAAGCAAAGAGATGGAAAGATGACACTGCACTTAAAGTAAGGAAGAATTTTTTAAAAAAGAAACCTATTGTAATAAAATAAAGAGCGATTTAGAATCAAAACTATATATATAAAGTGAAAAATGAACATAATAAACACATAAGCCTCTTCGGGAGAATAACACATATAGTTTTAAGGCATGAAAACTATATGGGTACTTGTTCACCCATGCCATAGTTTCATATTTTATGCGAAGCAACAACGTAACATGTGTGTAAATGTTTACTATAAAAGAATGATTAACAAAGGAGAATCATGTTAGTATTTTACAACCAATTATAGTACAAAAATTCTAACCACTTGTAGAGAAAGTAATACTTAGTAGGCCAAATAAGAATATAAGGAAAGAAGAGAATGAAATAAAGGAAACAAAAAGTCCTTTATAAGCTTTCAAAAAAGGGCCAATTCTAATTATGTGAGAAATTTGAAAATTTTGGCCACAACAAGAGAAGATGCAAAAATAAAGACAAATTTCCACCTCCTGTTAACCAATTTAATGTTAAAATTAGCAGCAAAAATCATTCTTTACCTAATTTTATACAAGAACAAGTCATTAACGTTGTTTAAATGAATATGACATTCTTATGTACCAACATCATAATCTTTATTGTTCTAGAATTCAATATCCAATCAAAGCCAACTTTATGCAATAATGGGAGATCTATCTAGCCACCCCAATTATAGTCATCTATTGTAGCACTAACATAGAGAACAAAGAACACTTATTGGATTGTTTCTTTAAAATAGTTTTCAACTTTCATTCTAACTAAGAGGACTTAGGTGAGAGTGCATGCAAAGCATCAAATCATACCAATTGCACAAGAAAGCGTTTAAATACATGGCTATTGAAAATTCTAATAAAGCAATAACTAAGATTGAAAGTTAACAAAATGCGAGTGATACTTAATGGTCAAATATCTTTAGCTGTCCTATTTAAAGGTTTGACTATATATATCCAAGTTATTTGGATAAATGTATGAGGTTAAATTCACCTAATTGAATTGACATATGTATGTAGAATTTGCATATATACGTATATTGAGTTTGGACCGTGCTTACAAACTGCCATAAAATTCGCAATGTATACAATCTCTAAAATGCAAATAGAAATGATTATATAGTTCTTGAATTTTGAAAAATTATGTTACTTGTTTATGGTTTACAATGTTGAAATTAATAATGTTCCTTTAGCATTCGACAAGTAGCTTGTTGAATTCAACCAGAAGAGAAGTCACCATAATGCTAACGAAATATTTGTCTAGAATTCTCAAATTTTATTTAGCTTATGTATGATAAATTTTGTTAGAAATTTTGTTCTTTTGAAATTCAATAGGACATTAACAATCCTGACATGTCTAATGATAATAACTTGTTATTTGGGATGGAGCTAAGCAAACAATAAAAACTAGCCTGCATTCAATAGCACAAAAACATATTACATTCACGTACACATTGCAATTTTTTCATATGCAAACACATGCTTACATTCATCTTAATCCATTTTTCATAGCTTCAGCTGGAAAACTTCATGAGAACAATATTTACCACTATCAAAGCAATATGAAATATAGAACGACTAGCTTCATCAATTAGTTGTTCTTATTGAGAGTAGTCTCGACTTTATATATTCACCAAAAAACAAAAGCATAATACATTTACGGACACTTTTGCAATTTTATCATATCCAGACACTTGCTTACATTCATTTTAAAGTTACATTCATTTTAAACAATTCTACAACTTCAAGTAGGAAAATTACATGAGAATAATAGTTATCACTATCAAAAACAATATTAAATATATAATGAACAACTTCGTCAGCGGGTTGTTCTTATTGAGAATAACTTAACTTCATACTTCATCTTCATCGTTTACCTTTTAAGCTCTATTTTCTACATCTATTCCTTAGTTTTTAGTCCTTTAATAGTTTTCTTACGCATATGAATTTCTTCAATTGTCCCAAATTTAGTTGCTTTGTTATCCATAGTTAATTGATACTTTACGGTAGCATTTTTCTTTCATCAATCTTTAAATAACATTAACATCCTTATCAATCAATGAGCCATCATACCAAGCAAAAAATTTGCTTCTCCCAAAACTTGCAACAATCATTAAAATAAATATTGACAATAAGTTAGATGCAATTTCTATTCCCACTGAAAATAAAATGTAAAAAAGAATTAAATAGCTTATGAATAGTTTGGGCACCTGTAAATCTCCTCCTAGGAATCTTATCACCTCAAAAATTCCTTATAAACGCACCAAATTCACAAAACATTGAACGATAAATAAAGATGTATTATTAGTTAAAGACCGAGCTGGTCCTATTTCCAGTTGCTTGGTTGAGTTTCGAATCTGATACTTCAATCCTTCATGTGAGTGATGCTCACATTTCGAATTAACTCCAATTATAGAAGTTCTAAGATGTAGGAATAGAGTAGCTTTTCGTGAGTATACACATTTTTCAGTGGTAGGGGATTCAGACACTCGAGAAGAAGAGAGGCTGGGCCATGATGAGTTTGGAAGTTTTCCAGTTATTTTAGTTTTCAAAGCCATTTTAAGACAAAAAATTTAATTATTTTTAATAAATAAATTTATTTTAAAAACTATTCCAAAATTTGTTTTTATTCTATTTATTTTATTAAATCGCATTAATATTTAGTGCATTCAAATTATGATACCACATAGAATAGATTAATAGGTTAGTTTCTTTCTTTAAGATTTGAAGTGTTATCATAATTATTTTGTTAATATTAGGTGTAATTTAGTATCAGAATCAACTTAATTATTTTTTCTTCAAATATTAAGAGTTATTGTTTGCTGCTTTGACTGAAGTTGTTTTAGATCAAAATGGACCCTTAGCGTGCGTTGCGAATCAGGTCATACGTTTTTCGTTTTTTTTCGAGTCAGAATTTGATTATATATTTATTATCACGCACGGTAAAATTTGCCTAGAACCTGGAAGCTAAGCGTACGTGCATGATTAGAAACACACGCCAACGGGT
This sequence comes from Erythroxylum suave, assembly GCA_027563595.1. Taxonomy (NCBI): domain Eukaryota; kingdom Viridiplantae; phylum Streptophyta; class Magnoliopsida; order Malpighiales; family Erythroxylaceae; genus Erythroxylum; species Erythroxylum suave. Next base: position 41,102,958 of record JAOSBN010000008.1, read on the forward strand.
GGTCTTTGTGTGCGAGATGCATTGGTGACGCTTACAGCGACGTGCACCTGAGAGCTTAAAACGGGCTGCCTCCAGTTGCCAGGAAGATAAGAGTCAGTCGGTCCATTGTGGATACTATAAATAAATAAAAATACAAGTATAGTCTAGAACTGGGCTAAAAAAGTTCGACGGGAACGTTTTATGTTCAGGTCACGGTTGTTCTATTCTTTTAAAATGGAAGAGACCCTTAATCGGGACGCAATGTCGTGTCATGTACATCGAACCACTCTACTATACATTTATTGGTTGTGATTTTTGGATTCACACGAGGTCAATGACTTGTAGCTCAAGACTTGTAAAATTCAAAGTTAGACCAGAGTCAAAAAGTTTAATAATACACCTGTCCATGCCTCCCACATCATAAAGCCTACTCGTACTCACAATAGCCCTCCTTCCAAAAGCCCAAGATATTATTTTAAGAGGCGGCTTGGCTTGTTTCGTCTTTCTGTTTCCTACTTTCTTCGAAACTTCGCTGCTTTCTTTCTGGGTGTGTGCTCGATCAGTTTCTTTTAAATAAGTTGCTTACACTCTTCCAATCTTCGTGCTTGGCTGAGCGTTGAAAAGGGTTTTTTTTTGGTTGAGGTACACATTCCTTTTAATCCAGCTCTTTTTGGCTCTAGCTTCTTCTACCCTTGGCCTGGAGAATTCTAGCAATTCAGTTTATCGTCTGTGTTTGTTCTGTGATCTGCTTTAATTTGTATGTTCTCTCTCTCTACATATATATCCAAAAATTCTTGCCTTTTTACATTTGGGGTCTGTTAACTTGTTTCATTTATTGTTCACACTTTATTTAATCGGTAGTCAGTCAACTGCTATTGAGCAGCTAGGTAGTTTGGCCCTTTCCAAGCCTTTGAGTTTCTATCAAGAATTCCTTTTCTTTTTCTTTTTATCCGCAGTTTTTCCCATACCAAACAAGGGTCTTTATTCTTCATGGATACTCTTCCCCAGGAACATTCCAATTCGATTAACAGATTCGTATCTAATCACGACCCAATTTCTTGTTCTTCCAATATGAACCTTCTTAATGGATTCAAACCTACCCGTAATATCAGTAATTCCCATCCACCTGTTGATTATACCAGTTTTACCCCTTCCAACGACTTGAAATCATTTCCTCAATCCTCAAATCCAGAATCAGATCAACCCAGCAGTAATGCTACTCTGAAGTACATCAACGATATGCTTATGGAAGAGGACTTAGAGGGTAAGAACTGTATGCTGCAGGACTGTTTAGCCCTGCAAGCTGCTGAGAAATCCTTCTATGATGTCCTTGGCCAGGACTATCCTCATTCCTCATGTCAGTCTCTCTCATTTCTTGATAGAACAGGTGAAAACCCTGTTGATAGTTCCAATTCGAGTAGTAGGGTTGATACTCAAAACTTTGATGGGATTTTTTCTCGAGACAACCTCCAGTTGTCTGGTTGGCAAAGTTTTCTCATGGACTCTCCTGTAAGTATCCTTCTAGGACCTGATTTCCCTGGTGAGTTGCAGCCCCTGGGCTTGAAGGAAAGTGGGATAAGAGAATTGACAAAGTCTCTTCAAGGTTATGATTCTTTAGTATTGGCTCCAAATGGGAACTCAGCAAAGCCTTCAGATCACGAGAAGAGAGATCAGTCTCCAACCAATGTGCTGGGTAGGAAAAGTCATCAACGTGAGGACATTGATGATTTAGAAGGAAGGAGCAGCAAGCATTCTGCCTTTTCTCTTGCTGAATCTGAGCAGTCTGACATGTTCGATCAGGTGTTACTCTGTCCTGGTGAAAGCAATGGATCTATGTCATGTGCTAGTGAGGACAAGTCGCAGAGTGGAGCAAGTAGGAATGGTAATAGAAAAGGATCTAATGGCAGAGCTTCGCGAGTGAGAAAACAAGGTAATCAAGGAGAACTGGTTGACTTGTGGACTCCCTTAACTCAATGTGCTCAAGCTGTGGCCAACCTTGATCAAAGGACTGCCACTGACCTGCTTAAGCAGATTACACAACATTCTTCTAGTTTTGGTGATGGAAACCAAAGGTTGGCACATTACTTTGCCAGTGCCCTTGAGACACGTTTAGCCGGCACGAGGGCTCCTACTTATACACCACTTGTCAGCAACAAGACTCCTGCTGTTGATATCTTGAGAGCTTACCAGGTGTTTGTTAAAGCGTGCCCCTTCAAAAGAATGTCTAATTTCTTTGCTAACCGTACAATTATTAAGTTTGCAGAAAAAGCGACGAGGCTTCACATCATTGATTTTGGCATTCTCTATGGTTTCCAATGGCCTTGCATTATTCAACGTCTCTCGGAAAGGCCTGGTGGACCTCCCAAGTTACGTATCACGGGAATTGAGCTTCCTCAACCAGGTTTCCGACCTGCAGAAAGGGTTGAAGAAACTGGCCGTCGTTTGGCTAGATACTGTGAGAGGTTTAATGTCCCATTTGAGTATAACGTTATAGCACAGAAATGGGAAACCATCAAATATGAGGATCTCAAGATTGACCGAGATGAGATGACGGTTGTCAACTGCTTGTATAGACTAAGGAACCTTCCTGATGATACCGTATTAGCGAACAGTGCAAGAGATGCGGTTCTAAAATTGATCAAAAGTATCAGGCCAGACCTTTTCATCCATGGGGTGGTTAATGGCAATTACAATGCGCCCTTCTTTGTTACTCGGTTTCGCGAGGCTCTCTTCCACTTCTCCTCATTGTTTGATATGTTTGAGGCTACTGTGCCTCGCGAGGATGAACAGAGACTGCTGTATGAGAAAGAGATATTTGGAAGAGATATTACGAATGTTATAGCTTGTGAGGGTATAGAGAGAGTTGAGAGGCCTGAGACTTACAAGCAGTGGCAACTCCGGAATCTGAGAATTGGGTTCAGGCAGCTTCAGTTGGATCAAGACATTCTGAGAAAAGTAAAATCTATAGTGAAATCAGAATATGATGAGAATTTTGTTGTTAATCAGGATGGCCAGTGGATGCTTCAGGGATGGAAGGGAAGGATAGTTTATGCTCTTTCTGTTTGGAAACCTTTGTTGGAGTAAAACATGACTATTTTTCCTGCGTATCGTAATGTAGTAGTAGAATGTAGCAGTGGTGGCAGCAGCAGCAATAGCTTCGATCATATTACTAGAAAGTTTTTGGTTTTTTGTTTCTACCTTATCTGCACTGAATTTGTAAAAAAACATGTAAATATAACCTCCAATATGTATTGGTATGGAGTGAATGGAAAGCGAGTTGTAATTAGTTCTCGTTGTTGTGTTTCTGCAATGAAAACCTTCATATTGGAAGTATGGAAGTAAAAGGAGCCTATCACCTATGTTTAAAATAATGCCAAGCTTTTTTCAATTGGGAAGCTCGAAGGGAACCCTAATCAGAAGCAGATTAAACCCAGATGGCATGGCTCCTTTCCTAGCTAGCTCACGTTACTATGACGTTCTTCCTATTTCTACGATTTTTAAGCAGATATCACTGGGCAAGTTTCTTCCACTCTGTCTTTAACCGGTATCACCCAAAGTTTACCATGGCCTGAAGCTAAATATAACCTTTAAAGGAGAACTCTTATTACCGGTGCATTGGATTTGTACCAGAATCAAAACTAAATGTTGTAGAAGTTAATGAGGAAGAGGCTAATAATAGAACTCGCATCATGAAGCAATGGGGTGCGTTACAAAAGCCCCCACCAATTCTTCACGCTCCACTTGGCAGGAACAGTTACAATCATAGCTTACGGCCCATTTGGAATGATATGTTGACCATAGACGTTTAGAAATATAACTTACGGCCCACTTGGCATGACGTATTGACAGTAGACATTTAGAAATATAGGCTAGACTTTTAATTGAAGTACGATTGTAAAAATTTCTCAAAACATTTGAAATTAAAACAAAGAGAATTTGTTTTTAATGTAACGTTACAAACATTAGAGAGTTACATGATGACGCAAAGGCCGATTACCTTTCCTGTAACTACAAGAAAGGCATGCTTCTGGTATATCAATTCAATATTGATACTAGAAATTATTAATTGAATGACTCGTAGTCGTTATTAGTTCCATTGTTTTTATATGTTCAAAGCGGGTGAACACAATGACATTGGTATGTTTATTATCTAAAACAGTTGCTTCAGATCTTAATCATGTTTTGGTACCTAGAAACTAAAATTCATTTAATGTTCACTTCAATTTATATTGCATGAAAAAAAGAAAGAACTCATATATAACTCTTATTTAAATATTTTTTATGTTTATTCTTTTGTCAAAAATTATTTGATGACAAATTATTGTATAACAATTTCTTAGGAAATTTATTAATATACGGTAAGGTTGAGCATTTTTTAATTTTCACAACTTAAATCTGAATCTAAAATTTTGAATTTGATTTTAAAATTCAAAGTCCAATTTATAACTGCTTGTCAAAATCAAATCTATCAATAATTTCTTTTTACAAAAAGAAAAATGATATTTAAATGAATAGTCTATAGAGTGAAATAAAGAGGGCATCGGCCAAGGCAGCAATTCCTAAGAAACCCTAGTAGCAGTAGAATATTCGCAGCATAGTCGACAAAAAGGTACCAATGAACGTCTGTCACATACTTTCAGACAATATTGAGGGACTTAAAAGCAACAATTCACTAATAGGTACTAACCCAAAAAGTAACAAAGTCCGTAAAATCAGCACTCGTCCTGAGCATCAAGTCTCATTGGTTCGATATTACTGACAGCCAGAACACTTCCTTAACCTAGGAATTCACAAGAACCAATTCCTCAGTTATTAAACTTTTTTTTTAATATTATTCAATGTCCTACTGAAAAAAGGAGGAGCATGAGGTGAAACTGGCAGGGTAAGTGTATGAAAGGCACATGGCCACATGTGTGACCCTATACACAATAAAAAAGTTAAAAAAGAAGGCACCAGTTAAACATCGTACTGAGTGTGTGATCTTGGCTCTGCAGAAGGATTAATTATTGACATGCTCACATGCTCCCAGGATTCAAAAGCCATCCTATTGGATCTTTATATAATATGATATATGATCAACTGAAGTGAAGACAATCATAGAAAATAAACATATATTAAACTATGAGAGTTTAAATCACGAAAGAATCAACCAACCAAGACAAATTGTTCGGGTTAAGGTTACCTCTTTTCTGCATTTGAGGAATATGTTAAAAAACTCACAAGTCTTCAGAGCTTGTCCCAATTTAGTTTCTTTTCAACATTTTCATTTTCAAATCTAACTGAACTACTCTTCTTGTTGCCTAATATTAACAATAACTAATTAATGAAAAACGAACATGATGATTGATGAGGACATAATGATGTGACTTATTCCCCACCCCTAGCATTTTGTATCTGTATTTCAGCATCAGCAATTGGGAGACTTAAATCCGAAAGTTGAAGTTGCTATGAGTTTTTTTGTTCTTTAAATGCCAAATATATTCAGAAAGTCTTGCAACTCATTGGCTCCAACTCCCACGCAGCACTAATGTTTGCTATGACTTGATTTCACTGGCTCTGTTCTGTTCAACATAACCATTTCACTCAAAGATCGTCAACATGAGATTTGTGTCACCCGCAGCTTTTTCCTACTGTCTGCTATGACTTGATTTCACTGTTTCTTTTCTGTTCATCATAACCATTTCACTCAAAGATCGTCAACATGAGATTTGTGTCACCCGCAGCTTTTTCCTAACAGCGTCTAAATGGCTCGTGTGTTGTGCTCTGAGTTTCTTGATCAAGGTAATCTGACTAGCTTTCGGCTTCTTTTCTTCTCCTTTTACTCCTGATCTCCTCGATTTTCTATTTTTTTTGTTTGTGAGCTTGGTGTTACATAGCTTTACACTCAGCTTCTGCAACTCAACTTCTTCAAGTAGAACTACTATGAGTTTCCCATTAATTGGATGATATTCTC
>JAOSBN010000008.1:41123755-41134995 GCA_027563595.1 Erythroxylum suave
AATCTTGGAACTTTTATATATTTGACCGGTTTCCAAGGATCGATCGTAAGATCGAATCGACAGAGCCGCGATCACCCGTAGCTGTCCGTTAAATGGACTCGATGTCCGTTGGGCGGACCTTCTCAGGTCTGAAAATGTCCCAGCTCAGTTCATGTCCCTTTGGAGGGACATCATGTCTGCTAAGTGGACCTTCTCAGGTGAAAAATGGCTCCCAAGCCCGCTATGTCCGTTTGAAGGGACATTATGTCCGTTAGACGGACCTTCTCAGGAAGTTTTAAATATGTGCAACTTTTGACCCTCCAAATGGAAAAATCTGGCTTTGGGGTCTTCACAGAATTTGTAAAAATCGAAGTTCTCTTTGAAACCGTACTTGAATGGTCTAAATCCGACGTCTTTATCAAAAGTTATGCCAATTGTTTAATAATGAACTGGAGACATGGAGCTTCAATGGTTCTAAAGAAGTCAATTTGTGATTCCGCTGTCGGAATTGGTTTTGGGCTAGAGAGATCCTATGGAAACAACCTTATAGGAAGATACGTTTACGTCTTTGACATTTGCAATCGTCGGGCTCCGGAGGGTCTGACAGTTTCTCTCCTTATTGTTACAGATTTATTTAAAGCTATTCCATGTGGTTCATTTATGTCAATTAGATGTAAGTTAGTTTCTTTATGAGGTCTTGTTTCATCCAAATGTTGTCTATAATGATTTTTTTCCCAATATTAAGACAAGGTTTAATGTAGATATGGATATTGGAACATTTATGGGTAATGGAACATTAATTCTTATTTAATTAATATCCGTAAGATGTTTTTTTAGCACTCCCACTAACTTCATCATTTTCATTGAACTTAACGTTGACTGTTTCATCAATTCTTGGACTATGGTTTGGATAGTAAAACCTACACCCTTTGGATTTCTCTAAGTAACTAACAACATAATTGCTAACTGTTCAAGAATCAAATTTCTTTTTATATGTATTATAAAATCCTGCGTCTACTGGACGACCCCAAATATGTAGGTGTCATATACTAGGTTTCCTTTTGGTTCATAACTCAAAAGTTTTAAGTCCTACCTTACTAGGAATCTTATTCAACAAATATGTAGTAGTTTTAAGTGTATACATTCATAAGGTTTTACTTAATGAGGAATTACTTATTATACTCCTAACCATATCCATTAAATGTCCTATTACGTATTTTTCCATATTATTTTGTTCAAGTGTGCCTGTCATAGTGTATATATATCGTGCACATATGCTAGATTTTTCAAGAAACTTTGCAAATAGACCTAGACATTATCTTGATTCATTATATTTTTCATAATATTTTCCACCTCTATCAGATTTTACAATTTTCACTTTTTTTATCTAATTGCATTTTAACCTCCTTACAAACACCTTAAGGGCATTTACAACTTGAGATTATCCCTTAAGCAAGTAGATATATCCATATCGTGAAAAATCATCTATAAAGGTGATAAAATAGTTTTCTCTAACAAATAATAGAATGTAAAAAGGTCACATATATCAATGTGTATAATTTCAAAGAGTTGAGTACTTCTTATAGCTCCTTTCTTACCATGCTTGATTTCTTTTCCTTTAATGCAATCCAAATATATATCGAGATTAATAAAATCTAACTTGGAAGAATTTTATTCTTTACCAATCTTTCTAATATTTGTTTTAGAAATATGGCCCAAACATTTATGTCACAAGTAAGCTAAATTATCATTCATTATGCTACATTTAGTTCGAATGATTTGACGAGGGGAAAATAGGGATTCATAAAAACTAACATTAAATTTCAATTTATATAAACAATCCATAAGAATTCCATAACCAATAATGAAAAAATATTTAGATAAATTGAAAAAAATATCCCCAAAAGGAAAAGTAAACCCGTTTTCATCAAGTTTAGAAATAGAAATTAGGTTTCAAAAAATTAAATGTGTATATAGAGTTTGTATTAAATCCAGGTGATAACCAGTATCAAATATTATATGATAAATCACAACACCTTAAATTGGGACCTCCATATAGTTTCCCACAAACATAAAGTTGTCAATTGGGTTTGTAGTTTGGATTATAAGGAATCCTTATATAACATTAGAAACATGAGTAATATCACGACAATTAAGCCACTAATTATTAGAAGGAACTTCAGCTAAGTTTAGTTTGGATCATACAAAAAGGATAGACATACCTTTCTTTTTCAAACTAAGCCTTATGATTTAGACAATCTTTCTGATAGTGTCCCTTTCTATTATAAAAAGTACATTTATCTGTATTTTCTTATGAAAATTCCTAATAACCTGTGTTCCTTTAGCATACGCTTTCTTCTTAAATTTCTTAGCCTTTGTGTGAATCTTGCCAACTCCTTCACCCCATGAGGTTAATTAAATGCACTTCTTGATTCTTTAGCCTTGTTTCCTCCTTAATGAGTATACTAGACAATTTTAAATTGAAAAGGTCCACACTTAGGACGTAACAAGTTCATAATGAATTGAACTAAGGAGTCATCAATTGTCATACCCAGTGTCTTTAATTTTGGTGCAATATTCTTCATCTTTAAAACATGTTGTTGCATTTTTTTGCAACCCATCAAACTTTATGGTTGTGAGTTTAGCCACTAATGTACCAATGAGAGACTTGTCCATGCAACAAAAAAGTTCTTCCATAAATTAAAGGTATTCTTTAACACTTTTATTTTATGGAATAAATGTCTTAATATTGTTGAAAATACTTATTTGTATGAAATTAAGACATAATTTGTTATACCTTCCTATATTTTATAGTTTGTCTTCTCAACCTCATTGATTGTATCCATAATGGCAGTAAGTTTTTCTTCCAACAATGCTAAACTAAGATGTAAAACACCTAAATTGAAATTTACTTGTGCACATCATTTAGATAAGTTCAAACCATTAAATATTGTAACACAAGAAGCATGCGAATGAAGAGAAATAGTTGCAAATATATAAATGCTCATTAAGCCATCATATTCAAATAATTAGGCATTTAGGATACTGAAAGTTTCTTTTGGGCAAACTTAATAATATATTATCATAAATTTAATTGCCATACAAACTTTATAAGGTAATCAAATAAAAACTCCTCAATTACAATCAATATCTTGGGATACATAACATAGTTGACAGGTTGATGTTGATTTTTCTCTATTGTGCTTATTAGTCATAGAGTATTAATTTACCCTCGGATAAATTCTAAAATTCTATCAAATAATAAACATCTTTTATTCATATAATTAATTCAATAATAAGCATTAATAATTTATGAATAAATGACTATTTATACACTGCAAATAATCACTTAATTTGTTTGATCACTTTAGTGACTAATAAACAATCCTTTTATAATGTTATGTATAAATTTAATGTATAATACATAATTTAAATTTAATAACAACATACGTAAATTTAACATCAGATCATTAATAAAACTAGTAAGATTTATAGCATGAGAATAAAACAAACATGTCATTAAATTCTAAATATAAAAATTAGAAGAGGAAAACTCGCAAGTTCTAAGATAAAAGAAATCTGTTTTAAAGAATTTGACAATTACACCATTTATAAACGCTTTTAAATTCTATGATTTGACTTAAAAAAGGCACCAATAATCAACGCCATAATACTTCCATGGCATTTGTGAAGGACTTCCTGGCACATATGCTCACTTTACTCTCCGTACTTAGCCAATGTACTCCTTTTTTTAATACTTAGCTAAGCAGATCTGAACATTTTTTTGAGAATAGAGAGCCATAATTATTGTACAATTCAGCAACTGAGCGTTGAATAATATGTAGTTAAACATGAAGAAGAATAAAGCTCTTCCATTTATATGGAAACGTTGATATTCTTCGGGAAAGTAAAAGGAATCCAGTCAATTTCAGAACTAAGCGAGGAATACTTTACAAAAAAAGTATTCAAGAACGATAAATGGATAAAGGACATCTAATAAAATTATAAAGGCCTGATACCTTGAGAATTCCAGCAAACTTAGAAAATAAAGGTTGATGAGCTAACATACCAAACATTTGCTATGACACTACATGTAAAACATAATATTTACGGCATAAAATCGAAATTGACATTCATTACTTTAGGATTTTAAATAAACAATTATCAAAATTTGTTAGAGTATAATATTATATACCTGATACAAAATACGTCAATTATCATAAAGAGATGAAATTTTGCTGCATTATTAGTTAAAATCGAATTTTCTCTCTTGACTTTCTTATGACTAGATAAACTTGATGACAAACTATCTATAACTCTAATTAGTAGAGATATAACCAATTTATATATCTATAACTTTAATTTGATACGTTCATCAAATGATTAAAATAAATAGTTGATATTTTTTTTACTATTAAATAAACCAAATAAGGCTCTGTTTAATAATATTATTAATATATGTATCGGCCACATTATAACAGTCAACGTCTTAAATATTATTGTTTATCTTGAAGGGCCTCCAGAGGAAGAATTTGGTCTTCTGTGGAACAGAGTTGCCATAAGGCCTTCCACGCATGTGATGTCAAGTGTTTGCTAGAGACATAGTGGAAGCCTCATTGTTGGTTACCCTAGGCAAGATCAAACGTTAAGCTGATTTCACAGTATAGTGGCACTACAGGTGTAATTCCAGAATAAATTATCTTCCATCTGACTAGCTTGGGGATGAAGGCTATTCAAGAGTGTCTGGGTCAACAATTCATCAACGGGGAAGCCCCATTGTTGGTTACCCTAGGCAAATCAAACGTTAAGCTGATTTCACAGTATAGTGGCACTACAGGTGCAATTCCAGAATAAATTATCTTCCATCCGACTAGCTTGGGGATGAAGGCTATTCAAGAGTGTCTGGGTCAAACAATTCATCAACTGGGGAAGGAATAAGGTCAGAGTGAGAATCGGGGAAGCTGTTAGTGTTTTTCCTAAAAAAAGTAAAAAGGAATTAATCGCATAAATGGATGAGAGTACACATATTTTTCTTATAAACGACACCCTTTCAAAAACTACATAACCTTGGCCGGATTACTAAAATGCACCGTTGAGACCCAATATTACAACATAACATTACTCAGTTAGTAACCTCAGGACAATCTTTTGAAGCCTCCAAAAAGAGCATCCAAATTAGGGATTCCATTTCCTTTATCTTCGCAAAGGATCATGGATCAACCAAACACGCAGTAGGAAAGAATTTTGTCTCCTCTTGATTATGCAGTTACTTGGATTTGAATCTTACTCCTCTTTTATTTACCTCTCCAATAAACTTCCACAGAGATGAGTGGATATTGAATATGCTTTCAATGTGTATATTCTAGATGGTCATCATGTTGGTTTATACCCTACAGCCAATCACTTTAATTGTAGTTTAATGATAAATTATCTAAAGGCAATCTTTATTTTGTACATGTTTAGATGTATATTACAAAGTTCACGGGATAATTGTATATTGCAAATGAAATTATAATGATATTATAATTATGAGATTCATATTACATTTATGAATTATTCCTAAATATTCTTAGTCATTGTTCTATTAAGATTGGACATTAATATAATGTAAAAAGACTAGCATACGTTTTATTTTTCTTTATGAAGGAAATAGTCAATCTCATAGGCTAAAGTATAGAGATACTTAAACAAACGTGTGGGTGCTTGCTAGAGAATAAGTTCACTGAACAGACTCGATATGAGACATCCATTTGAAACATACTTGTATGTCTATAGAATTCTCATTATGATAATTGTATAAGTAATTCTTTGACTTGAAGTCATCAAAGTTATCTTGTATGAGATTCTTATATTTTGATACTACTTATGATCTACTTAATCGTATGTCACTTAATCAATAGTCATTGGATGTAGCATGAACTATATAGAGGTAATTGAGTGATCAAGATATGATTCATCACCCTAATTTAATTAGGGAGAATATTTTGTTGTTCTCGATTAATATTGATTTGGGAAATCCTTGGTTAAAGTGAAATGATATTTTATAAATAGTTTACAACTATTATTAATTGAATCAATAGCTAATGGCGGAGAACTAATATGATTAGACTTAAAATAGAGTAAATATTAATTTCATGCACTATGTCTAATTGGAACATTGGTTGATAAAATGGTTGAATTATACAGAAAAATCATATAAGGAAAAAGGTTAGTCGAAACCACCTTGACATTCCTAAATATTTGGTTGGTTAGAGTTTAACTGAAATTAGAATTTAATTTAAATTAAATTAAATTACGAAAATGTCTAAAGCTTATTATAAATAGGCTTAAGCTCTATGGAGCTAGCACTTCTTGCTTAACCATCTTTGTAAGAGTTACAGAGTTCTCTCAACTCATTATATGGATACCGTTAGAAGTCGGACATTTGTGCAACTATGACAGTTGACATTTGTTACAGAGTTTCGGAAATGGTTATAGGGATACGACAAGATAAAGATCAAACTTTAAAATAAGGTACGAATTAAGTTTTTGCTTTATTATTATTTATGTTAATCATTTTATAGATTTAAAGAGATCTTATTTTTTAGGAAATCAAATATTGCAAAAAAGTTTGTAATTATTCTACTGCAGTTGGGATCAGATATTGACCCGATTTCTCAACAATGGCATCAAAGCCAATCTTTAATTATATGATTTGATTAAATTTGAGTTATTATTATTGATTATAATTGTGGAATTGAATTGCAAAAAGTTTGCCACTTAAATATGGAAAAATATTTCAGATTAATACCGTATAAACCTTAAAGCCAATTGATTAAGAATCTGGAATTCTGGATATTGCCAAAGAAGTTGGGTTTGAGAAACCTACCATATTTTTGTTAGGGTTTGTTGTGCCATTTTTTGGTTACTTTGGGTGCATCTATGAATCTGGCAACTGGAATATACATATTCTGGCTTGCGAGTCCTGTGTTTAGAAAATCAATTATTGGTTGATTATGCTTGCAATTGTGATTTCTAGATGTGCTTTTATTTTCTGGAAACCAGCAATTGTTGCACTTTTGGTTCTGAAAAACGCATCCCACGTTCTCCTTATTTTTCCTGCATATTTTTGAGTGTGGATTCTAGAAAATTGATGATGGAGATTGAGCTTGGAGGTTGAAATTTCTGGTTGTGTTTTCTGACTATGTGATGTTTGCAAATTTGTGAATTTGCTCCCCATACGCATTTTGTTTCTGGAAATACAAAATTGTAACCGCCTGATTTATGAAACCCAATTCAATGAGTCACCTCTCATTTGAATGTTGATTATGGTTGTTTTGCATTTTTGGTGGCTTGCAATTGTGTCTACGTCTTTGCTTGATTTAAGATCTGAAAATTTGTTTTTTCTTTTGTGATTTGTGTTTGTGTTTTAGATGGATGATTATCACCCATCTATGAAGAAGGTGACAAGGATGTTGCAGGTGATGAGGGCGTCCCTCGACACCACTCATTAGAGTCGCTTGTCGCGATGCCACAGGCGACGCTATGGATGTTGTAGACGCAGATGAGGGGCAGTGGTTTCCAAAAATGTGGAGACATTTCTGAAGAAGACTATAGGCCCGTGTATGTCACGCCCCCATCATCTTTTGGGTGCTAGTCCAAAGAGACATGACTGGCACGTGCACTCACTTGTTTATTATTTTTTAATGGTTTTAAAAATCTTAAATTCAATTGAATGAATTTAATGAAGATTTAATACGTTTATATTCCTAATAAAATTGAAAAGCTTTTTAATTTTGAAAATTGTTTTCAAGGGTTAATTTTATTAGGAATGTTTTGAATTTTATTTTATTTTTTCAAGAGGTTGGATTATTAAATTAAATTAAATTATCCATTCAATTCCAAAATTAAGATAACTATTTTCTTAATTTTCTTAATTTAGTGTTTCTCAATTAATTTTGGAAAATTAGTTTTTAAAATTTGAGTTAATTAGTTTCAATTAAATTGAAATTAATTACTTTGACTCTTTAAAATTAAGAAAAGAATTTTCTTAAATAATTAAGAAAGTTGTTTCTTAATTAAATATTTTATTTTAATTTGATGGGGATAAATTAAATTCTTAATTTATTTGTTTAGAGAATTATTATTTCATTTATTTAGAAATTGTTTCTTTATTTATAAATAATAAGTTTCTTGATGTATTAGAAAGGATATTATCTTGATTAACATTTGAAAAGTGTTTTCATTTATTTATCAAGAAAAGAAGCTTTCTTTAATATTTTTGAAAATAGTTTTCTAATTTATTAAAAAAGTTTTCTAATTTATTAAGAAATCAATCTCTAAATAAATAATATAGAGGACTTTCTTAATTAAATTTAAAAGTGTTTTGTTTAATTTTGAAAGCAGTTCCCTTTTAATTTTAGAAAATAGTTTTGTAATTAAAGAAAATCAATTTCTATTGATATTAGAAATAGTAAATTCTAATTGGGTTAGCAATAGATTTCTAATTGGATTAGAATGTGTTATTTATATAATTTTAAAAAGGAGTTTTTCTAAATTATGCTAGGTAACATAATTTATTGAAAATTTGTTTTTAATTAAATTTTATCAAAGGAATCAAGATAGTTGGAAATGGTTTTCAATTAGATTTGAAAATTGTTTTCAAATTAAATTAAATTTCTATTTGGAATAAGAATTTAATTTATTTAGGAATAAATGGTTTTAATCTATTTTAATTTTTCCAAGGAGTTGGAAATGTTGTTTTGGATTATGAAGATCAATAACTAGAATCAAACGAAGCTTAATATTTTTTATATATAATTTGATTATGAATGCATAAGTTGCATATTTTATTTGTATGGTTGATATATATACTGGATGTATGATAAATTGTATGTTTTATATATGTGATATTTTACATGCAATTTGTATTTGATGAGACAAATGAAGTTAAATCCCTCTTTAAAATATTAAGTACACATTAAGAACGTGATTGTTGCCTTTCGTTATTATAAGAATAAACCAAGGTTCTATTTATTGTAAGCTTGTTGAGCAAACTCAAGGCTGCTTTAACCCGAACATGTTTAGTCTTATGATAATGGGTTCTATTTAACTAAATTTCTATGATTTAAATGAGTAAACTCATGATCATATGAGTTTAGAGGCAATGATAGGAACAATATATAAGATTTATTTTTCTTATTTTTCTTAATTTATTGATTCCTAATTAATTTAGGAAAAGTAGTTTTTAAAATTTGAATTAATTAGTTTCAATTAAATTGAAATTAATTACCTTGACTCTTTAAAATTAAGAAAAGTGTTTTCTTAAATAATTAAGAAAGTTGTTTCTTAATTAAATATATTTATTACAATTTGATTGGGGTAAATTAAATTCTTAATTTTTTTTGTTTAGAGAATTATTATTTAATTTATTTAGAAATTGTTTCTTTATTTATAAATAATAAGTTTCTTGATTTATTAGAAAGGATATTATCTTCATTAACATTTGAAAAGTGCTTTCATTTAATTATCAAGAAAAGGAGCTTTCCATAATAGTTTTGAAAATAGTTTTCTAATTTATTAAGAAATCAATCTCTAAATAATTTTGAAGGTAGTTTCCTTTTAATTTTAGAAAATAGTTTTGTAATTAATGAAAATCAATTTCTAATGAGATTAGAAATAGTAATTTCTAATTGGATTAGAATGTGTTATTTATATAATTTTGAAAAGGAGTTTTTCTAAATTATACTAGGTAACATAATTTATTGAAAAAATTTTTTCAATTAAATTTTATCAAAGGAATCAAGATAATTGGAAATAGTTTTTAATTAGATTCGAAAATTGTTTTCAAATAAAATTAAATTTCTATTTGGAATAGGAATTTGATTTATTTAGGAATCTATGGTTTTAATCTATTTTAATTTTTTCAAGGAGTTGGAAATGTTGTTTTAGATTATGAAGATCAATAACTAGAATCAAACGAAACTTGATATTTTATGGATATAATTTGATTATAAGTGCATAAGTTGCATACTTTATTTATATGGTTGACATATATATTGGATGCATGATAAATTGTATGTTTTATATATGTGATATTTTACATGCAATTTGTATTCGATGAGACAAATGAAGTTAAATCTCTCGTTAAAATATTAAGTACACGTTAAGAACGTGATTATTGCCTTCCATTATTATAATAATAAACCAAAATTTTATTTATTGTAGGCTTGTTGAGCAAACTCAAGGCCGCTTTAACTCGAACATGTTTAGTCTTATGATAATGGCTTCTAGTTAACTAAATTTGTATGATTTGGAAGAGCAAACTCATGATCATATGAATTTAGAGGCTAGGATATGAACAATATATAAGATATATTTTGGAAAGAGTTGTCACCTAATGGATCTAGGAGTCACATGAGATGTGATTGATAAAGTTATTATCTACCTAATTTAAGTCTAATTGATTTGTTGAGTAAACTCAAGATCAACTATACTTGAATGGGATCTTAGCCCACTAGAAAGATTAAAGTAATCTTTCCGAATAGTAGTGAGGGCTATTGTTTTGAATAAAATAGTGGGAGTAACCAAATGCTTGATTAAAGTCCCAATCTTATTTGGTAGTAATGACATATAATTGATTGCTTGCTTTCTTACATTTATTTTGTTATAAGTGAAACTTACCTTGTTTAGTATAGTTGGTGCTAAGTTAGTGAACCAAATTTCTTGGACATAGGTTATGTTTGAGTAGAGTTCTCAAAATTAGATAGAAATATGTGTGCCCATTATGCAATTTTGCTATAATCCCTATTGAGGATATGGAGACAAAGTTGTAAAGATATATCAAACTCATATAAATGACAAAATGTGTTGACAATTTAAGTTGACTAATGTCTCATAAACTTTGATGACAACATATAACATGGATATTAACACCATGATAGAAAAATGCAAATGGTTGCAAGGAGTAAAGCTGAAAGGTATAACTGAAGTAAATCACACCTCAAGTTGATCAGAATTGATATGCAACGCATGTTTTCTGAAATCATGAAGCATCTGAGATAAAATTTTTGATTAATAATAAATAGGGGGAGAAAAAGAAGAAAGGGGGAGAAAAGTAGAAGAAAGAAGAAAATCAGAAGAAAGGAAAGAAAAGCAGAAGAAAGAAGAGAAGAACAGATACAAAAGTAGAGGATAGTAGACGTATATTTTGTTTGTTGTCTTCTTATTCATTATCTGAATAATATTAGTTCATTCACTTTTATCTTTCTAAAATTATGATT
>JAOSBN010000008.1:41142827-41153349 GCA_027563595.1 Erythroxylum suave
CTTGTAATAAATTGGTCGACTTATTTCATGCCCCACTGACATATCTGAATATTATTAGTCGACTTGCCACATTATAGCCGACTAGTGAAGACTCCAACAGATAGATTTAACAGAATCTTCCTATAATCTTTAAGATTGAATATCTCTAGCACGTTGAAAATAATTTGCATCTTGATTTCACAATGATTTATCTGCTATCTTGATTTGCACAAGTCTTTTATTTAAATTACAACACCTTAAATAATTTCTTAATCAATTCTATGCATTTTATTATTATCAAAACATAAAAGGATTTAATTTGTCAACCACCATTGGTCCAACATAGACCAAGCAGATCATTGAATCTTGCAAACTTCGGCAAACTCCGTGAAATTTATCTTTTGTAACTAAGTTAGTTCAATCACTTTTGGTAGCTTAAAAATCATATCAAGCGTAGGCATTCATGTTGTATTTTGGATAAAGCTATTGTTTTGACTCTTGATGTGTAATTGAAAGTTATGTACCAACTCTACTTTGTTTGAGAAATAAAACTCTATTATGATTGAGAAACGAAAGTAAGAGTTTAAAATTTTCTCTTATACATGTTCATATTTTCTTCATTATTAGTTATCAATTTCAGTTAGGAATACAATTGTGAGGTGTTTGATGGCTTTTAGATAGATTTTCCTAAATAAATTGTTATGTTAGGAGTCTATTATGTTGGAATTTTTATATGTATGGCTTGTGTTGTTGGATTCAGGTCTTTGGGTTATGTAAAATTCATAATAGGTAGTAAAGAAGAAAAGAGGATAGAAATTGTTTCCTGACTTCATTGATTAAACATGTACACATAATTAGACAAAGTTATCTTCATAAAAGTTGCAGCTTATTCTCGTAGCTTTCTAATGGTATAAAGTTTATAATATTTGAACATCAGAATTGAGAGACATGTTGTTTACAAGTCTAAGTACACACCGTGCACATATATGATTGTGTCAGAGCCCTTAAATCTCAAGAGTGCATGATCATGCACAAACTTGATCATGCTCTGGCCCTTTAACGACGAGAGGGCACGATTGTGATCGTGCATTAGCCCATTTTTGTGCTACAAGTGCACAATTGTGCTAGTGTCTAAATCATTTTTTTGTATTTCCTTCAAAAGGCTTAGTCACAGCTGTGACTTAAGAAGTCACGATGACTTCTCTTCCTCAGATTATGTCACAACTAGGACCTTTTAATATAAAGGAAACCCTATTATTTTGTCACGGTCGCGAAAACCTAAGTCACAACTGTGACTTCGTTTATTATTAAAGGTTTATTTGATTTTTTTTACTCCTAATCGTGACTTTTTATATAATTGATCGTTAATTGTGACTTCTTTTTATTTCTTTTAAAGTAACCCAACCCTAGCATATGGTCGCCATGAAATATCATAACTAAAACCCTGGCCCAACATTTTTGATATCAAAGCCTACGATTTTTTGGGATTCCTAGGCTTTCTGTGTGATAACTTGTTTGTATTATTAAATAGATTGGTTGCATTGAGTGACATGCATATCATGCATACATGCAGGAAATAAAAAATTTTAAAAAATTAAAATGAAAAATAAGCTAAATGTTAATATTTTATTGAAGGAGTAAAATGCCACACGAGGAGTTTTGCAAGGATCTGCAGCACCCGATTCTCCACTAAGAGAGGAGGGTACCGATGAATCCAAAGCTCCAGCAATTGCTGAGGTGACTGTAGGGCAAGATAGTGAGCCTTTGCGCCTGCAAGTGTATGAGCCACCTCATCCTTAAGAACAAATGCCTAAACCCTTTGATCCTAGACTATTCCAAGCCTTTACTCAGGCTTTTGTCCAAGCCATGGGCCAGATGCCATTAACTGCTACCCCAGCCCCAACTAAGAAAGGAAAACAATTCAATAATCTGAGAAAATATTAAGCAGTGGATTTTTATCGGATGACTGATCCAGAAGAATTCGAAACATGGTTGAGGAAGATGAAAAGAATATTGGAACAGATGGATTGCGGAGATGATAAAAAGATTGTATATGCTGTGAGCTTGCTACAAGAAGATGCCCTGCATTGGTAGGAAAGTATACCAGGAAGTTAGATAAAACTGCCAGTGTTGACGTGGAAGGATTTCTAAGCTACTTATAAGAAGAAATATTTGTCTGAGGTGCATATCTAGTAGAAGTAAAGAGAGTTTCTAAGTCTCACCCAGAGGTGCATTTGGCCATCAGAGAAAAAGTGATGGCGTAAAATTTTTGTGACTTCCAACAGTTGGTAGAAGGTGCTTTAAGGGTTGAGAATGTGGAAAATATAAAGAGCGTAGTGAATAGAAAGAGGAAAGGAAGAGAACAGCTTAAAAGGGGAGGTAGTGCTCCTATGCTAGAAAGGAGTGCCAGGACTTTCACCACACCATCATAGGTTAGAACCAGTGGCATAAGCAGGCCCAAACTGACGAGAATCATGTCTCATCAAGCCTCAACTGTTGGAGGCAGTAGAAGAGGAGAGGGGCATAGGCCATCCATTCTCAAATGTGATTATTATGGAAAATTCTATAGAGGGCAGTGCTATAGGCTAATTACAACTTGTTTTAACTGTGGAGAAAAATGGCATATGGCTAGAGAGTGTCTGCAGTATGTAAGACAAAAGGGAACTCAAATGCAAGCTTTAAAGACGGCTAAGACTGTGAGAGTCAAGTCAGTAACTAAAGTGGCAATTCTAGTGCAATGAGGAAATTGAATCCTCAAGGAAGACCAAGGGAGCAAACACCAGCTAGAGTATTTACGATGACGAGGGAGGAAGCAGAAGCAGCTCTAGAGGTTATGACTGGTATGGTTAAATTTTTTAAAGATGATATTATTATTTTGATTGATATGGGGTCTACCCACTCATTTATTTCATAAAGTATGATTATGCATAGTAGAAAATTGAGTTCATTAAATAGCCCTTTGATGGTTCGTACCCCAATTGGTCAGTATGTCATTATCAGTTATGTTTATCATGAGTATGAAATATACATTGAGGGAGTAAAATTAGTAGTGAATGCCATTGAAGTGGGGGAATTAGATCTGATTTTGGGTATGGATACTTTAGAAAAATATAATGCCAAGTTGAATTGTAAACAGAAGACAGTAGAGTTTGAGTCAGACAGAAAGTAAAAGGTGGTGTTTGTGGGAGATAGGAAAGCAAGCCCACCTAAAATTATTTCATCTCTAACAACAAATAAAATGATGAGGAAAGGATGTGAAGAAATCTTAACATATATGGTAGACACGAAGGTAGATGAAGGAAATTTTGAAGATATTCTTATAGTCATGAAATTTCCAGATGTCTTTCCCAAGGATTTACCAAGATTACCACCACCTAGAGAGATTGAGTTTACTATAGAGCTTCAACCAGGGATGGCAACAATATCAATTTCACCTTATAGAATGGCTCTGACAGAGTTGAAAGAGCCTAAAGAGCAGTTAAAAGAGCTGCTAGAGAAAGGTTACATTAGGCCTAGCTCTTCACCTTGGTAAGCTTCGGTGCTTTTTCTGAAGAAGAAGGACGGATCCTTGAGGATGTGTGTGGACTACAGGAAGCTAAATCATGGCACCATCAAGAATAGATATCCTCTTCCACTTATAGATGATTTGTTTGATCAATTATAAGGACCAAAAGTCCTCTCCAAGATAGACTTGAGATTGAGTTACCATAAATTGAGAATAAAAGAGTCTGATGTATTAAAAACTGCTCTCAGAATACGATATAAGCATTTTGAGTTCTTAGTTATGCCTTTTGGATTAACTAATACCCCTGCAGCCTTCATAGACTTAATGAATAGAGTATTGAAGCCTTTCTTAGACCAATTTATCATAGTCTTTATTGATGATAAATTGGTTTATTCTAAGAGCGACAAGGAGTATAAAGAGCATTTAAGGATTTCCTTGGAGACATTGAGGAAGAAAAGGTTGTATGCCGAATTCAAAAAAGGAAGTACGCATGGATCCAAGGAAGATAAAAACTGTAGTTGAATGGGAAGCACCTAAGAATGTAGCGGAGGTGAAGAGTTTCTTAGGTTTAACTGGTTATCACAGAAGAGTTGTACAAGGATTTTCCATGATAGCAGCTCCACTCACCAAATTGACAAGAAATAGATAGAAGTTTATGTGGACAGAAGAATGTCAGAAGAGCTTTGAGGAACTGAAGAATAGGCTCACAACTGCACCAATTCTGACCTTGCCGTCTAGTAGTGATAGATATACAGTATATAGTGATGCCATAAGGAAAGGATTAGGGTGTGTGTTGCTGCAAGGAGATAAAGTGATTCCATAATTTTTGCATGAAAAATATGGAGACATTACTTATATAGAATCACCACCAAGGTATTTACAGACCACAAGAGTCTTAAGTATTTGATGAGCTAGAGAGAGTTAAATTTGAGGCAAGAAGGTGGTTAGAACTACTGAAGGATTATGACTTGATGATAGACTACCACCTGGAGAAAGCTAATGTAGTAGCGGATGCACTTAGTAGGAAATCTACTATGGCATATATGAAGACAGTATATCTTCCATTATTTAAGGAATCAGTCAAACTTAAGGTGATATTGAGGCAAGCCAAATCTGGCAGTATATTGGCTAATTTTAGAGTAAGGCTAGTATTGAATAAGAAGATTAAGGAATTGCATGAGTAAGATAAGTACTTGAGTAAACTCAAAGAAGAAATTAAACATAGTAAGCCGTCCGAAATAGAGGTAAGAGAAAATAGATTCATGGTTGTAGGAAACAGATTATGTATTCCAGACATGTCAAAGTTGAAGGATGAAATACTTGATGAGGTGCACAATACTCCAAACACAATGCATCTGGGGAGTACAAGAATGTATAAAGATTTAAAAGAACACTTCTGGTGGAGAGGAATGAAGAAAGATGTTGCTGAGTATGCTGGAAAATGTTTGGTGTGTCAATAAGTTAAAGCGGAACATCAAGCAACCGCTGGTAAGCTTAAGCCTTTGTCTATTCCAAAATGGAAGTGGGAGAAGATTACAATAAATTTCTTGATGGGATTACCATGGACCAACAGTAAGTATAACGCAATATGGGTGATTGTCGATAGGCTAACTAAGTCAGCACATTTCTTGCTAGTTAACCAAACCGATTCTTTGAATGACTTGGCCAAGAAATAAATAGACAAAATAATCAAACTTCATAGGATTCCTAATTCTTTAGTCTTAGATAGAGATCCCAGATTCACCTTTAGATTCTGGGAAAGTTTGTAAAACGCTTTGGGAACAAAGTTACATTTTAGCACAGCTTTCCATCCGCAGACTAACGGTCAATCAGAGAGGACAATAAGTACATTGGAAGTAATGTTAAGAGCTTGCATTATGGACGTTAAAGGCTCATAGGATGATCATCTACCTTTGATTGAGTTTACTTATAATAATTCCTACCATTTAGGAATTCAAATGACACCTTATAAAGCTTTGTATGGTAGGAGGTGCAGAACTCCTATTTGTTGGGATGAGGAAGGTGAAAGGAGACTTTTAAGACTTGATTTGGTACAAGCTACAGTTGACAAGACTAATTTGGTAAAGCAATGACTCAAGGCCGCTTAAGACAGGATGAAGAGCTATACAGATGCACATAAAAAGGAGATAGAATATGAAGATGGAGACAAAGTATTTCTTAGAGCCTCACTATGGAAAGAAGTCTTAAGATTTAGTAGAAAGGGCAAGCTCAGTCCAAGATACATGGTCCCTTGTGAAATTATTGAGAGGATTAGGCCACTAACCTATAAGTTAGCCTTGTCACCAGAATTATCCAAGATTCATAATGTCTTTGATGTATCAATGTAGAGGAGATATAGATTGGATCCTTCACATATAGTCCAACCTTCAAAGGTTTAATTAAGGGAGGATTTGACTTATGAAGAACAACTAGTGGAGATTTTAGATTCAAAGGAAAAGTTCTTGAGAAACAAAACTGTGAAGCTAGTTAAAGTTTTATGGAAGAACCATTCAAGAGAAGAAACGCCGTAGGAACCTTTGGAAGTCATAAAGGAGAAGTATCCACACCTAATTGTGGACTCAGGTAAGAATTGTGGACTCAGGTTTGAATGAAATTTTGTTTGTTTGAAGGAAACCAAGAAAATCGAAGAAAAGAGCAAGAGGAGAGACAAACTTGAGTTTGGAGTTACAAGTAAATAGATTGGTAATATGTTTATAGTTGAGATGATAGGCTAATTTCTTTCTTGTTGTATGTTTAATTGGTTGACTTTGAATCATTGTGAATTTGGGAAAAATGAACTGTGATTTGTTATCTTGTTATGCTTTGAAAGATTTTACTACACTTTACATTAATGAAAAGAAAAAAAACACAAAAAAATGAAAGTATGAATATGTTATGAAATTTGTGAGTATAAAAAATTTGCTTGTGTGGGCAAGAGAGATACCATTTTGTTCTTCCCGTGTACATTGACTTAAAGTCTTCTCCCGGTTACCCACTTGTGGCATATGAGCTCTGAGAAATGGACTCATTTCGTTTATGGCGTAAACTTAGGTTTCTCCATTTCATTCCATAGGATTTTCTCAAGCCATTATATGTGTCCATTTTGCTTTGATCTATTGTGGATGATATACGATTGAATGCTATGTTTTGATGATTAAAAATACATGATATGTTTTATGTGATAACATATGAGTTCATTGAGCTGGAATGTGGATAAATAAATTGCTAGATTAAAATGAGATATGTTTATATATATATATATATGCTTGATCGTATGTGGCTCGTTACAAATGGCTATAAACGTATTAGCCACTGAGCTTCACAGCTCACCTTATTATTTTTCCACTCGTCAAGTGCAAACCAAGCAGATTATTGAACCTAGTAAACTTTGGCAAACTCCAAGAAATTTATCTTTTGTAACTACATTAGTTTAATCACTTTTGGTAACTTAAAAATCATATCAAGCATGAGCATTCATGCTGTATTTTAGATTATGCTATTGTTTCAACTCTTGATGTATAATTGAAAGTTATGTACCAACTATACTTTGTTTGAGAAATAAAACTTTGTTATGTTTGAGAAATGAAAGTAACAATTTAAAATTTTCTCTTGTACATGCTCAGATTTTCTTTGTTGTTAGTTGTCAATTTTAACTGGGAATACAATTGTGAGGTGTTTGATAGCTTTTGGATATATTTTCCTAAATAAATTGTTATGTTGGGAATCTATTATGATTGAAGTCTTGAATGTATGGCTTGTATTATTGGATTTGGGTCTTTGGGTTATGTAAAATTCATAATAAGTAGTAAAGAGGAAAAAGGGGACAGAAATTATTTCCTGACTTCATTGATTAAACTGTATTGATGTAGGTAAAATTAGACAAAATTGTCTTCATAAAAGTTGTAGCTTATTCTCTTAGCTTTCTAATGGTATAAATTTTGTAATGTTTGGACATTATAGTTGAGAGATATGTTGTTTACAAGTCTAAGTGTACATCAGGGATGCACGATTATGCACATGCATGATCGTGTCAGAGCCCTTAAATCTCAGGAGTGCACGATCATGCACAAGCACGATCGTGCACTGACCCTTCAATGATGGGAGGGCACAATCGTGATCGTGCATTGGACCATTTTTGTACTAGAAGTGCATGATCATGCTAGTGTCTGAATCATTTTTATTGTATTTCCTTCAAAAGGCTTAGTCACGACCGTGACTCCTCTTCCTCCGCGCAGCTGTGACTTGGTAAGTCATGACCGTGACCTTTTATTATTGAGGACAACCTATTAATTTCCGCTATTGTGACTACTTAAGTCACAACCATGACTTAGTTTATTATTAAAGATTTATTTAATTGTTTTACTCCCAAGCGTGAATTCTTGTATTATTAGATATTAATTGTGACTTCTTTTTATTTCTTTTAAAGTCACCTAACGCTATCGTATTGTCGTCATGAAATATCGTAGCCAAGACCTAGGCCTAACATTTCTATTTTTGTTCCTATTTCTCGCCACTAGGCAATGCTCGTGCATTTCTCCTTGTGTAGAAATCAACCTAAGACTTATTTTTCTTAAAATTTCAACAATCCAAGGTATGATTTATGCTTTATTTTCATTGTTCTTGAGTTGTTGAACAATTTTTGGGGAAAGTAAATGCAGGAATTATTGTTATGCATTTTGTGATATTATTTTGGATTATCTATATGATTAGAAGATTTTTTAGGGGGTTCAATTGAATTTTTTAGGCTATTTTCATGTTAAATTACAATTTTATAGGGATTTTTTTAGTTATTTGGGACAAATTTATATGAATTTAAAACTCTATGGGCTATTGGTTGGATTTATATGAATTCAACATTCCAATTGTGTTATGTGGTTGTATGAATTGAGTTTTTATTAGTCCCTTTTACTATTTTGATTACATCATATCAGTCAATTTTGTTTTATTTGGGTTTTTTTGAAAAATTAAAGAAATGTATTAAAAGACAATAAAGAAGTTTACAAATAGTCCATTGGGAAAATCTCAGTCACTAGTAAAGAAATTCTAGGGTAATCTCTATACTAAAATAACATAAATACATTCATTTAAGAAACTAGCAACTAAGCTTCCACGGAGTCAAATGTTTTGTTTGGGTTTTATTTGATTTAATTAGTGTCTTTAGTAAATTATTCGCAATTTATGTGACTAATTGATATTTGGGAGTGTCGTTTGATTAATTTGGATATTGTAGGTTATTAATGCCATTAAATTCTATAGTTAAGGATTAAATTGAGGCTAATTTGATTTATTTTTGTTTTTTATTAATCTATAAAAAATTGATCATGAGATTACATTATGTTTTGTAGCTTGTCATGGTTTGATTGACATAAATTATTTCCTTTATTTTGATGACTTTTTTTAATTTCATATTGTAGGGAATAATGACGAAGAGAGGGCGAATATACTACACCAATGCTGGGCAAAGGAATTGCCTAGGAAGAGGCAAATGAGTGAGGGTACTTCGCGACAACCACCCCGACAATTAGAGCTGGCATAACCTACACCAATGGCACATCCCTAGTGAAGTTTACAGTGCTAGCCCACATCAATCGGTACGATAGATTGAGGTCTAAGCCATATACCTGAGAACAAATGCATCGACTAGGTAGTGCTTGACCAAATCAGGTTGAGTTAGGATGTTTGAGAATTGATCAGCATTGGTGGTAAGGATTGCTTCTTTGTAATCGAGGAAGTCTACTACAATGAGTTGACGCTTGAGTTCTTCGTCACATTCACTTTTGAGAAGCAGCATTATACCTGGCGTGTTGACAGCACGATAGAGTTTCAAGTTTTTAGAGAGATGCATAGTATGAGCCATACCATATTCTTCCTTTGTATAGGCATGTATTCAGAAGAGTATACTTACTACTATTAAGGAGTGTGGATTGTCAGTGCGCTTTCCCTGTAGGGATAACAAGAAGGCATTTTGTCGCACTATTAGCAAGGAGTGGTCATAAGAGCCCATTGGGTCCAAGGCATTACATCTGATATCCCCTCCTGTTAGATACATACATACACTGCTCAGTCACACGATCAGCAGGGGAGGAGATAGTGCCGGTCTGGTGGGGAAGGTAGATATGTCCTACCTATACAGTATGATTGAGAGACTCCCCATCCACCTAGGATATGTTTCGGCTCAATTCTTTAAACACCAGGAATATGACACCAAAGTGGGAGCTGTCTATGTAGGCCCATACGTTCCCAAATTGATTAGAATGCATGGGTTTACTAAAGCGTTAAGACCGATGTGCGGTAAGGTACCCATCAGCTTTGATACACTAAGAGCGATAGAGATGATCTAGAGGAGGTAGGGTTAATATAGGCCCAATTAGGTTTTATTCAGAGTTTAGCTCGTAAACATAGATAGAAAAAAAGGGATTACCGTGAGTTACAAGAGTAGCAGCCCAGATAGGATGCTCCTCAACCGCAGCCTCTAGTGGAAGTTGAGCATTAGGATGATTCCTCGGTGAGTGTAAGTACACCTTCCCGATCTTCCACTCCTCCACATCACGACCAACTCAAGATTGCCCATTTAGACAGGTACGGCTCAGATTGTCTGAGTGCATTGGATCATCAAAGACGGACAGAGAGATGTGGCAGTACACTTGGGTGTTGTAGTTCCACCTCCACCGATGAGAGCCACTCCATCCTCGTCAGCAATCAGATGAACCAATATAAGGAGTCTGGATCTTCTATCGAATATTACCCTATCTTACTTTGTCCAGTATCAAAACGGTGCCGTTTTTGTTAAAACTTTGATAGACACCTGCGGGACTCACCACATGCGCCGTTTTTAGCTAAAGCCAAAACTAAAATTAGCCGCTTTTAAACAATCGACGTTGAACAGTACAGAAGATGGCTTTAACAAGAGTTATTTAAATTTATATTTATTATTAAAACAAACATACGTCGTTATTTTGGTTAATTATTCTAAAGGACTAATAATTAATTTTATCCTTATTCTTATTAAGAACAAAATTAAAAATAACGACGAATTTA
>JAOSBN010000008.1:41153449-41169330 GCA_027563595.1 Erythroxylum suave
CATCAATATCACATTCTCACAAAATCAAACTTATCCTTACAAACTCTTATCAATTTCTCATGCAAGTCACTCATACATACACATATGCCCAAGTAAGATCCTATTATTGGGCTCTGATACCATAAATGTTGGGACCCGATCCGGTTTTCCGGATCGGGTCCCAACATTACTAGGATTACCACCACTTAGAGAAATTGAGTTTACCATGAAGCCTCTTCCAAGCACTGCACCAATATCAATTCCACCTTATAGAATGGTTCCGTTAGAATTCAAGGAGTTTAAAGAGCAGTTATTGGAGAAAGGTTATATTTGGCCTAGCTCTTCACCTTGGGGAACTCCAACTCTTTTTGTGAAGAAGAAAGATGGATCCTTAAGGATGTGTATAGACTACTGAAGCTCAATCATGTCACCATCAAGAATAGATATCCCCTTCCACATATAGATGATTTTTTGATCAATTACAAAGAGTAAAAGTCTTCTCCAAGATAGACTTGAGATCTGGTTACCACCAATTAAGAATAAAGGAGGCTGATGTGTCAAAGACTACCTTCAGAACACGATATGGGCATTTTGAGTTCTTAGTTATGCCATTTGGATTAACTAATGCCCCTGCAGCCTTCATGGACTTAACGATTAGAGTCTTCAAGCCTTTCTTAGGCCAATTTATCTTATTCTTTATTGATGATATATTGGTTTTGTTGGACCCCATTTCTGGAGCCCAACTATCGATTCGGATACCAAACATTTTAAACAAACACTTGCATTCAAAACTAACCCTTTAAGGCCCATCTCCATTCAAGCCTAAATACGTCAAAGAATAGCGTTGGTGAATCCACAATTTGCATAACTTTTACTATAGGGGTCGGATCATGGCCATTCACGTATGATTTCAAAGAGCAATTTGTGTTGTACAACTTCGTCTATGTTTGGCGCTTCATCTGTGTTTAGCCCATCGTCTATGTTTGCTTATCATCTGTGTTTGGCCCATCGTCTATGTTGGGCCTATCGTCTGTCTTTCCCTGCGTCTATCTTTCCTTTCGTCTATCTTTCCTATCGTCTGCCTTTCCTTGCATCTGCCTTTCCTTGCGTCTGTCTTTCCTTGCGTCTGTCTTTCCTTTCGTATGTCTTTCCTATCATCTGTTTTTCCTTGCATCTGTCTTTCCTTGCGTCTGTCTTTCCTATCGCCTGTCTTTCCTTTCGTCTGTCTTCCCTATCATCTGTCTTTCCTTGCATCTATCTTTCCTTGCATCTGTCTTTCCCTTCGTCTGTCTTTCCTTGCGTCTGTCTTAGGACATCATCACAGACGATACGCTTCGCCTGTGCTCTCCTTTACATCTATGATGTGACGTCATCACAGACGATATGCTTTGTCTGGGCTCTCCTTTGCATCTATGATGTGACGTCATCACAGACAATACGCTTCATCTGTGTTTTCCTTTGCGTTTGTGTTGTGATGTCATCACAGACGATAAACTTCGCCTATATTTTCCTTTGCATCTGTGTTGTGACATCATCACAGATGATACTCTTCGTCTGTGTTTTCCTTTACGTCTGTGTTGTGTCGTCATCACAGACGATACTCTTCGTCTATGTTTTTCTTTGCGTCTATGTCGTGACTTCATCCCAGACGATACACTTCGTCTGTGTTTTCCTTTGTGTCTGAACACAATCTCTCCATCTATGGAAGAAGATGAATATCTCTTTATATCAATCCATCCTACTAAGTGCTTTTGAATTTCGCCTCAATGTTTTATCACATGCAATCCTTCCAATTCTAACATGCTATTCTAATACTAACAACCATTGGCAACCTCAACTAAGAAGAATATGCATATATTCATTTCATTATCCCAATCTTTAAAATAACGTAATCAGGCATAGAAAGAAACTCAATTTCACTTTCTCATTTTTAAACAAAGTGTGAGTTTGAACTAGCTTTACTTACGTCTGAACATACGCATCAACTTAATATAAAATACAAAAGGATGCTCATGTTTGACGTGCCTATAAAGCTATCCAAAAATGGTTACTAGTTTAGTACAAAATATTTCTAGCTATCTTGGAGTTACGAATGCCTTACAAGGATTGCTAATCTTCTCGTTTTGCATCTGAGGAGGGAAAGTTGTAGGTTGAGCTACACAACTCAGTGGCTAAAATATTTATAGCCATTGGCAATGAGCCACACAATCAAACATATATATGTATATATAACCATTCATCTAGGCATACACTTCTTATCTTAATCTAAAATGATGGTTCGGCAATCACAATACCAAATCACATTTCACAATTCAATTCATTATCACATAGGACATATTTGATGTCATTTAACATTTCAGCATAACACTCAAATTTGCATCATAACTTAACATAACAAAATGCAAATGCACAATAAATGGCTCGAGGGTTCTGTGAAACAAAACAGAGAAATCGAAGTTTACTCCGTGAACAAAACGAGTCCACTTTTCGGATCTCGTGTGCCACAAGCAAGCAGCCGGGAGAAGGCTTTACGTCGATGTGCATGTGACTATGAAACGGTTCTTCTCTTGCCCAATCACAATCAAATTTATGCTCAATTTAGTCAATCACAATTTGCACTCTCGTGCTTCTTTCATTGTATCATTTTTCTTATGTTTTCATGCTTTTTCTTCTTTTCATTCAATTCCAAATGTTATAACCTTTTTCAAGGTATAACATAATCACAATGTATCATGCAATTTCAAATATTCACAATTATTTCAATTTCAAACATAACAATTTCAGGCAAAACCATATACACACACATAGGCAGGAATTTGCCCAATTACGCGATAACCATAAATATATTACCCACCTAATTCGCTTGACAATCCAAGTTTAATGTTGTCTTTCCTCTTCGTCTTAGATTGAGCTTGCTTGGTTTCCTATAACAAACTAAGTTCTCATTCAATTCCAATTCATATGGAAATCCCCTAAATTTCCATAATCACAACAAAATGAAATTAACACAAAATCAAGCTCCAACCTAACCTACCCATACTCCACCTAGGTTAGAAAACCCAAACCTAGCTTAGAAACCCTAAGATCAAATGGGTTCTCTTAAACCATCTTCTTCCAACACAAAACCCCTTTCTCTCTCTTGATCTCTTTCATTCTCAACACAACCCCATTTCTTTACTAAAGCAAGAAGAAAATGATGAACTTACCCTAAGAAACTTGACTTCTTCTTCTTCCCACGATTTTTCTCTCTCTTCTTCTTCTTTCTCGTTTTTCTTCTCTCTTCTTTTAGCTTCTACGACAACTTCCTCTCTTCTTCACATCTTAAGTCACAATTTAGCCTGTTCTTCTCTTTTTACCCTTCATTTAATTGGTCTTTCCAATTTTGTCCTTCTTTTGTCGTTTGTGGCTCTAATTCCTTTAAGCCACTCAACACCACATTAATTCTATCTAAGTCCCAATATTTCCATCAAATCTTCAATCTTTATTCAATGACTCAATTCTAATAGTAAATAATTAACCCAAAAACAACATAAATAAATAATTAAGCAAATAATAAGAATTTAAAAAAATCAGGATCCAATAGGTTTATTACAAAAGTGAAAAGGAGCATAAAGAGTATTTAAGGATTGCCTTGGAGATATTGAGGAAGAAAGAGTTGTATGCCAAATTCAATAAATGTGAATTTTGGCTAAAAGAAGTGGTGTTTCTTGGGCTTGTAATTTTAGAAAAAGGAGCACATGTGGATCTAAGGAAAATAAAAGTTGTAGTTAAATGGGAAGCACCTACGAATGTAGAATAAGTCGGGAATTTCTTGGGTTTAGCTGGTTATTACAGAAGATTTGTACAAATAGTCCCGCTCACTAAATTAATAAGAAAGAGTCAGAAGTTTGTGTGGACAGAAGAATGTCAAAAAAGCTTTGAGGAATTGAAGGATGAGCTCATAATTGCACCAATGCTAACCTTGCCTTCTGGTAACGATGGATATATAGTATACAATGATGCCTCAAAAAAGGGATTAGGGTTTGTGCTGATGCAAGGAGATAAAGCAATTGCCTATACTTCCAGGCAATTAAAACCTTATGAGATGAATTATCCCACATATGACTTAGAGCTGGCTACTATAATTTTTGCACTGAAAATATGGAGACATTACTTATATAGAGTCACGACCAAGGTATTTACAGACCACTAGAGTCTTAAATTTTAATGAGCTAAAAAGAGTTAAATTTAAGGAAAAGAAGGTGGTTAGAACTACTGAAGGATTATAACTTGATGATAAACTACCACTAGGGGAAAGCTAATGTAGTAGCGGATGCACTGAGTAGAAAATCTACTATGCCACATGTGGAGATTGTATACCTTCCTTTGTTGAGGGAGCTAGCAAAACTTAAGGTGACTTTGAGGCAAGACGAATTTGGTTGTATGTTGGCTAATTTTAGAATAAAGACAGTATTGAAGGAGAAGATTAACGAATTGTAGGAACAAGATTTCTTGAGTAAGCTCATAAAAGAAATTAAAAATAGTAAGCCTTCTGAAATAGCAATAAGAGAAGATGTATTCATAGTGGTTGGTAATATTATGTATTCCAGACATGCAATTCTAGATGAGGCACATAATGCTCCATATACAATGCACCTAGGGAGTACAAGAATATATAGAGATTTAAAAGAGCATTTCTGGTGGAGAGGAATGAAGAAAGATGTTGCAGAGTATATTAGAAAATGATTGGGGTGCCAACAAGTTGAAGCAGAACACCAAGCACCTACCAACAAGCTTAAACCTTTGTCTGTTCTTGAATGAAAGTGATAGAAGATTATAATGGATTTCTTGATGGGGTTATCAAGGACCAGCAGGAAGCATAATGTAATATGGGTGATTGTCGATAGGCTAACTAAGTTGGAACATTTCCTGCCAATTAAACAAATCGATTCTTTGAATGTCTTGGCCAAGAAATACATAGATGAAATAATTGGATTTCATGGGATTTTGAGTTCTATAGTCTCAGATACAAATCCCAGATTCACCTCCAGGTTCTAGGAAAGTTTGCAAGAGGCTTTGAGAACCAAGTTGCATTTTAGCACAACTTTCCGTCCACAAATTGATGATCAATTAGAGAGGACAGTAAAGACATTGGAGACAATGTTAAGAGCTTGTGTTATGGACTTTAAAGGCTCATGGGATGATCATTTACCTTTAATTGAGTTTGCTTATAATAATTCCTATCACTCAGGAATTCAAATGGCACCTTATGAAGCTTTGTATAGTAGGAGGTGCAGAACTACTATTTTTTGGGATAAGGAAGGTGAGGATACTTTTAGGACCTGAGTTGGTACAAGCTACAATTGACCAAATTAATTTGGTGAAGTAGAGACTAAAAGCAGCTCAAGACAGGATGAAGAGCTATACAGACGCACATAAAAAGGAGATGGAATATGAAGTTGGAGACAAAGTATTCCTTGGAGCCTCTCCATGGAAAGGAGTCTTAAGAATTGGTAAAAAGAGCAAGCTCAGTCCCAAATATATATGCCCTTATGAGATTATTGAGAGGATTGGACCTCTAGCTTACAAGTTAGTCCTGCCATCAGAGTTATCCAAGATTCACAATGTCTTCCATCTATCAATATTGAAGAGATTTAGATTAGATCCTTCACACATACTCTAACCTTCAGAGGTTCAATTAAGGGAGGATTTGACTTATAAAGAACAACCAGTAGAGATTCTAGATTCAAAGGAAAAGGTCCTAAGAAATAAGACTGTAAAGCTGGTTAAAGTCTTATGGAAGAACCATACAAGAGAAGAAGCAACATAGGAACTTTTGGAAGCCGTAAAAGAGAAGTATCCAAACCTACTTGTGGACTCAAGTAAGAATTTCGAAGACGAAATTCTTTAAGGGGAGGAGAAATGTTAGACCCCAAACTTTTTCTTAGAAATTAGAATCTATTAAATTAGAAATAAATTTTATTTACATATGTTGGCATAAATTAAATAGAAATGTTAGAATTAATTTAGTGTGTAATAGGTATAAGAGAATAAAAGGAGAAAGTAGGCATTAAATTAAATATGGAAGGGTAAGCTTGGAAAGACCAACAGTTATCTTAAAATAACTAAGAAAAGAAATGAGAAAGATGAAGAGAGACGTGTTAGACAAGTAAGAAAGAAAGAAAGAAAGACGTAGAAGGAACTAAAAGAAGAGAAGGAGAAAATGAACCAGAAAAAGTAGGAAGGAAAGAAAGAAAAAGGGAAAATCAGCTGAGTTTTAGGTAACCTTTCTCTTTTCTTCATACTTTGGTAGAAGAAGGAACTAGAGAAAATGAGTGTTAAATGCTGGAAACAAAGGGAGAAAGGAGAGTAACAAGAAACCTATTTTGATTTTCATGGGTTTTCAACTAGATTTTAGTTATTCCAACTTAGATAAACCATCAATAAATTAAGTCTAAGCTCATTTTTTCTGAATATTAAAGCTTTATGGATTTTCTATTTTTATATTAGTGTGAATGAAAGTTTTGTTGTTGAAGGAAGCCAAGAAAATCCAAGACAAGAGCAAGAGGAAAGGCAAACTTAAGTTTGGACTTACAATTAATTAGTTGGGTAATATGTTATTATGTATGATGGGCTGATTTCTTGCATGCTTGTATGCTTGATTGCTTGATTTTGAATTATTGCAATTGTTGGAAAATGCTTTATGATTTATTTTCATGTTATGCCTTGAAAGATATGACGGCATTTTGTATTAATGAAAAGAGGAAGAAGCATGAAAATATGAACATATGATGAAATGAATTGATTATCAAAACTTGTTTGTGTTTAGGCAAGAGAGATACCATTTCATTCGCTATGTACACCTTGACTTAAAGCCTTCTCTCGGCTACCCGCCTGTGGTACATGAGCTCCTATGAAACAGACTTATTTTGTTCATGGTATAAACTTTGGTTTCTCTATTTCATCTCATGGGATTCTCTCAAGCTGTTATGTTTGTGTATTTCACCTTGCTTTGTTGAGCATGCCACATAACTGAATGTTATGTTTTGATGATTAAATGTACATGATATGATCTATGTAATAACATTTTTTACTATGAGTTTCTTTAAGTTAAAACTGTGGATATTGTAATTGCTAAGATTAAAATGCGATATACATATATATATTGAGTGTGGGTGACTCATTACCAATGGCTATAAACATATTACCCACTGAGTTTCATAGCGCATCCCATTATTTTCCACTCCTCAGGTGCAAAATGAGAATATAATTGATCCTTGCAAGCTTTGACAAACTCCAAGATATCTAGCTTTTGTAACTAAGTTAGTTCGATTACTTTTGGTAGCTTTATAAGCATATCAAGCATGAGCATTCATATATTTTTTGTATTATGCTACTAATGTGGCCTTTGATATGTAATTAAAGATATGTGCAAACTCTGTTTTGGTTAAGCAATGAAAGTAAGAGTCAAAGAATTTCCCTTTTGTACATGTTCAAAATTTTCTTTTTTGTTAGGTTGTTAACTGTGGTTGGAAATAAAATTTTATATTGTTAGATGGTCCTGGATAGTTTTAAAATGAATTGTTATGTTGGGGGTCTTGTATGTAGGTCTAGTGTTACTAGATCTGAGTTTCTTTTGGAATATGTAAAAGCTCATAATAGACAAAAGAAGGAAAGAGGCACACAGCTGCAGTGTTATCCCTGGCAAAAAGTATATCTTGATTTCAACAATTAAACTGTATTGATATAGGCCGAATCAGAAAAAGTTGTCTTCATAAAAGTTGTAGCTTATTCTATTAACTTTCTAATGGAATAAAATTTGTAATTTTTGGACATCAGAATTGAGAGATGTGATTTTTTACAAGTTTGAGTGCACATCAAGAGTGCACGATCGTAATAGAATACTTTTTCAACAGAGTGCCCAATCGTGACCAGACCCCTTTATTTTTCAGGCCACACAATGCATGATCATGATAGAGCCCTTCTTTCAGGGAAGTGCACGATCGTGATAGAATGAGCTTCACAACTCTTTCTATTACTAAGCACGGTTGTGACTTCTCTTACTTTGTTATGGCTTGAGTCACAATCGTGACTTCTTTTTATTATCGGCTTCTTTTTACTCATAACCGTGACTTCTTCATATTAGTAAAGTCACCTAATCCTCACGTGTTGTAGCCATGAATTAAGTACCGAGACCTGGGCTAATAGCTTGAAGCAAAGCTTCCTGCAAAATGTTTAATCGGGGATAAATACCTGTAAAATCAATGTAACATAAATCATTATTTTGCAACGAGAAAAGGTCTCACATTATCTCGAAACAAGCTTGAGCAGTAGGATAAGAACTAGGTGAACTTGTGATGATACTTTAGGGTATTTGAATTTTTCGAGATGTAATTAGTCTTAGAGAAAGATCATCAAGAGTGGTTTTAATCTGAATAGGAGATATCGGTTGAGTTATAAGTGAAGATCTGGTAGATTCAGATTCTTCAATTATCTGAACTTGATTAAGTAATTGATAGAGCCTTTGCTTAGCAAAGTTAAAATGATTTATCTTTGCTTGCCAAACATGGCAAAAAGAGAGAAGTAGTTCAGCTATCTCTTTTGTTGGCACGTATCGATATCTTCAGACATTTGGTCTAATAAAAGAAATATCTCTTCTTTAGGGTTGCCCATCTCTGATTAAAAAATCTACAAGAGCATTGTTGTTAGATTTAATAACTTTAACATGAAAAAATATCCAACTAATAAATTATGTCATCTAATATATCTTTTACACTTAGGTTTAGAAGACAAATTATTTTGAATAAACGCTTTAACCTAGGTATTATTAATTTGCAACAAAAATCTTTTTGGTAGTAAAAAGTAATAAAATTTTTGGCAACTTTTGACCACTATCAATAATTCCTTTTAAATAATATGATAGCATTGCTGAGTATCTGTAAATGTTCCAGAAATTTATTTGCATAGAGACTGATTAGTTTTCGTAATGATCATTATCATAATCTATTTTTTTCAATACCCCACTCTATACTTGGTCTAAAGCATCAGTTTCAAGAATTAAATCATCGTTATCTGAGGGTAAAGAAAGTTTAGGTAAGGTAGTACACACAGTTTTAATCTTTTTTACTTGTTCTATCAAATAGGGTGAGAATTCAAACCTTTGACCTTTCTTTAATAATTCTTGAAAAGGTTTTCTTCTCTCAGCAAGGTTTCGAATAAAATCATATGTATGGTTCAATACACCTAAAAAAACTTTGAACTTGTTTTTGTACTAGCAATTTATTTGGGAATTAAGAAATTTTTTAAAGTATATATGATTGTAGTTTGAAACCTTTACCATATATCTCCATTCTAAGAAATTCTATTTTATTTTGAAATATCTTCTCATAAAGAGCAAGACTTTGTTTTTTACGTAGGTCTGTAAAAGTATGAAGATGACTAATATGTTATGCAATATTATCACTGGTTATTAAAATATCATCCATATAACAATGTATAAAATTATGATATTTAAAAGTATTATCCATTTTTCTCTGGAATATCTGAGGGGAATTTTCTAAACCAAAAGGCACTGCTAACCAATTCACAATGACCTTGAGGGGGTTGAAAATTGTAGTATAAGAAATACTATCATTATGCATTTTTATTAGCCAAAATCCGCTTTTACAATCGAATTTAGAGAAAATTTGTTTTCCTCTAGTTAAATTTATCAACGTTTCTTTATGGGGTAAAAAGTATCCACCAAGCATATTATTATCATTTAATCGTTTGTAATATACTGTCATTCTAGCTTTATTTCTGATTATCTTTATATGGTTTCTAACGACAAAGGTAGGAGAAGGATGGGGAGATGTACTAGGTCTAATAATCTTAAGATTTTCAAGCTCTAGAAGTTGTATTTTAAATTCTTTTTGGTCTTATGGATTATATCTAATTCAGTAATTCTAATAGCTTTTAGTTTATCTATCATTTCTAATTTTGCTTTTGCCTTAAGTTTATCCAAAAATTGTTAAGGGTTATCATTAAAAAAAATTGTTTTTTTGACTTCTTTTAGTCCATCGTTGATTGTTTTTATCTCTTGATATTTACGTTCTATCAACGTTTTTATTTGTAATAAGGGTTTTCCTTTTGGAAAAATCAATTTTTCTTTATATCCTACACC
Organism: Erythroxylum suave; assembly: GCA_027563595.1. Classification (NCBI taxonomy): domain Eukaryota; kingdom Viridiplantae; phylum Streptophyta; class Magnoliopsida; order Malpighiales; family Erythroxylaceae; genus Erythroxylum; species Erythroxylum suave. The sequence continues at coordinate 41,163,570 of JAOSBN010000008.1, forward strand.
ATGCTAGGTTGTGCGGGATTTAAAAGAAATTGGAGTAGATCTAATATAGGCATTTTTAAGATGGTTAACTACTATCAAATAACTACAAAGGGTTTTTAAGTGTAGTTATTGCTTAATAGTATCAAATAAAACTTTATGAAATAATTAAAGAAGTTTTTTCCAAGAAGAACATTGATACCATTGTCATGGAAATTAAAAGGTGGACATTTAACTAAGAAGGAACCTAAAAGAATCTAGGGTTGTTGGATTGCTATAAATAAATGTATCTAATGATTAGAAATATCTAAACCTATAATAAGATTTAGGGTTTCATGAAATTGGGTAGGAAAATAAGTTGCTTTATATAAGCAAGATCCTGCACTGTTATTGATATAAGCAGTAAACTATTTAGCTTTGAAATCTTTATAGGTAAGTCTAATAAGAATATATATATTAGTTGGGCTAGTCATTATAGAGTGATATAAATGTTGTTATTGTTATAAATTAACTATATTTCATATTGAGTTATCCGATATGGTTAAACTTGTTCAAGAAAACTAGTTCCGAACATTATTTCTAGATTAGATCCTTTATTTTCAATTAATAATCGAATGGGTGTTTTAGTATCGTTAATCTTAATAGTCATTTTTACCGCAGTATCTATTTGATGTATGTCTCCATTAAAATTTATATACTCTCTATTTGATGTATGTCTCCATTAAAATTTATATTCATAAGGTTCAGCTAAACGAAATTTTATTAAATTATTTATCAACTTATTATTAATATAGCTTCCAGTTACCCTTGTATCTATTAAAATATTACAAGGTTTTTCCATCAAAGTATTCTCCTTTTATCTAATAATTAGAATTTAGCTTTTTATCATCTCTTATCATGTTATTGTTATATCTAGTATTGCTAGAAACATTAGTATTAGAATATGATAATCTAGGTATAAATCTATTATTAGAAGTTGACAAAGGTTTAGGTTGCAAATCTAATGAAAAATCATTTTCAAGATCTTCTATATTAGCCATATATGGAGGATATATCCTTTCAACTTTTAAAAATAATTTAGGAAAATCAATAATCTTTATCGACAAAGCATTTTGTATGATGTGTATTAGACTAGGCGTAAGATATCATTTAAGTTATAGAATAAGGTCTACTACCATCTTTTATTAAATCTTTTCTTTTAAAATCTTATATTAAAGAAAGAGTTTTATTGAAATCTTTATCTTGTTTATTATAAGATATCTTAGGATAGATATTGAATAAAAGTTTTTGATATCTAAGATATCCTCTAAGAATTCCAAGACAGGCTTCCTTTAGGTTATGTATTCTATCGTCTATGATTGCAAGATTGATGGGACTATCAATTCCTTCTCTGAATATTGCTCTAATTATCATTTGAATTGATCCAATATGGACCTATCCTATTTTGTCTCAAATATATTTTGGTAATTGATAAGTTTTCGAGAGATATCTCGTTTAGATAGTAAAGGTATTATTATTTTATTAGAAGTAAGTCTGATATCTAAAGCTTATTCTTTTAGGTTAATCCCATAAATCATATGATGTTTTCTAAATTTTAATCCAAGTTTATCCAATACAATCATATTAAGTCCACTAGAAGATTCTCCTATTTCACTCATCTATATCAGAGTTTGAGGTATCTTCATATTTTGTTTCCGTTATTACAAATATCTTTTGTTCAGAAGAACAATCTTAAAAAGTAACAATTTGAACAAAATCTTCATTTTTTATCATTATATCTATTTCATCATCAATCACAATTTTCTTTTTATTAAATCTTTTAGGGCATTCATTAGCAAAAAGCCCCTTTTCTTTACAATAATAACATTAGCACTCAGTTATCTTTCTTTTTTTGCCTCTTATTTCTTCTGAACATAGGTTTTTTGGGATTATATCCTTTTTTTCTTATAATACCTAGCTTTACACTTTTTAAAAAATCTCTTGTTCAAATATTTCCTTTTCTTATAATTTTATTTATCTTTGTATAATAATAAGGACTATCACAACCAATCATAGTAGGCATCTTTAAATCGTAACAACGTAAAGATTCTTTTTTATCTTTTTACTTTGTTTTAGTAGTATGGCCTTATTGCACCATTCACTGAGTTTATCTTTTTTTAAAAAAAATCTTTTCCCTAAGGTATCTACTAATCCTAAGTTAAAGTTGCTTTTAGTTTGCTTCCCCATAGGTCAGGTATCTTAGAGTAAAACATTTTTAAATAAAGATTTGTATTATCTACTTGATTATAAATATGATAACAATAATAATCAATAAAAATATAAATGTATCTATTTATTTGACACATATCACATAATTGAAGTCTTTGTAAAGCAATGGCACATTTTCCTATTGTCATAGTATCTTTTAAAATATCTCCTTCTCTAACAAATTCTAATTAAAATGCTTCAGTAGCTTGAGTTATCAAATTATTAATACCCATATCGTTATTAAAGATGGTATTTTGAGAGGTTTCATCTAAATTTTTCCTAAATCTAAGAGAGCTATTAACTAGAATTTTTTCTAAAAATTGTTTTTTAGTTTCATAATCCATTTTATTAATAGAAACAACAACTCGAAGAGTAGTTTCCTATTTATCAATTGCTTCTTCTATATTTTGAATACAGTCAATATCCAAATATATCCCAAAAAGATTTATAGATTCTATTCTCATTTTATCTATTGGTGTAAAACCATCTTTATCTTGGATAACCATATATGTTCCAGCATAAACACTAATAGGTTTATTAAAACTTTGTGAAGGAAATCTAGGAGGAATTCTTGAAGTACTTAGGATGTCACTTATATTAGGATTTAAATGAACTTCTTGTTTACAAGTATTTGGTTTAATATGAATTAAAGTTTCTAAATTTAATTTTTATCTATTTATTTAATTCTTATATCTCATAATCTGATCCTATTATAAAAGTTTCCATTTATCTGTGGTTAGGAGGTATTTTAATTTGTAAATTAAATCAAATACTTGTTTTTCCATTGGATTTTTTACTTATACCATTTTTTGTTTCTTTTTGGTTCATCATTTTTAATAAATTGTACAAATCAATATTTTGTTCTTGTATTTTATTTATTTTTAAAATAATATTACCATAATATTCTATCATTTTTTGAATTTCAGTCATATCAGTATCTATTTTCAAACCTTTAAACTTAATATTAAAATATGTATCATTCTCCATTTAGATGATTACCCTTATAATGATTAGTTAGTTTCAACTGAATTTCTTTTTGCGAATCTTTATATTGTCGATGTTTTCTATCTATCTCTTCAACTTTTGACTTAATCGACTATATTGTCCTCTTATGACAGCTAGAAAACAACAAATAATCATATGTATTTGTAAAATCCTGAAGTTCAACTAAATTCTCTTTTATTATGAGTGAGCCAACGTATCTGATGTTCATATGATCTAATAGCTTCTAAATATTGTAAAAACATATATGAAGTAAGATCATTAATATGCTTTATAAATGTAAATATTGTTTTCCATTCATTTACTTTTTTGGAATTCCAATCTAGTTGTCTCTCTATATCTTTAATTTGTTGACATAGATCTTCACAGATTCACACCAGACAGTCATGGCTCTAATTCCAGTTGCACCCAAACTGATGCAACTCACAACTTTTGAATCAATTATCAAAGATGATATACTTTGGAGAATTAAATTACAGCTAACACACATGTTTATCGAGAAAAAGAGGTAACTTTTTATTAAATCTAAGCTTTTTATGATATCAAAATTGAAGGTAATTCGACAAAAATCTTCTTCAAGCGTATCATCAGTATGTTTTATGATATCTATCATTTCATCAAATAAGGCAAATATAATTTTATCAAAAGAATCAATTGATTTTAGATCTAATTCATTCAAACCATATAAAATTTTTTCCAAAAAACAAAAAGAACTCATATATACAATGATATCAAATATGCATAATAGATTTACAATTTCAAACTTAATATACCTATTTCTTCTGACATTTTAACTATTATGGCTTTAGTTATTTCTTCTGACATTTTGACCGCTACGACTCTGGTTTATTTTCTATTCTATTAGTAGGCATTTCAACCCCAACCTCGAGAGGCAACTACCCTTGAAGACTCCTTCAGAGACGCTCAGCACAACTTGATTTTGTTTCCTACTTTCAGGCATAAATCAGAAAATAATCTGGAGAAAAGTAGAGGGTTATAAGGTTGAAATTATAAAAATATGCCTGCAAAAGGAGATTTTTTGCAGACATATTTTTATTTCATAGTAGAAGTTTTTACAAGAGGATAGACTATTCTGAAGAATAGATTACAAATCGCATTCCCCTCACTATACTATAATGGCTTATTTATACTAGTTGGATCTTATCATAAATTGATTACATTTTATTCAGTTGTAGAATTCGCCTTATCTATAAGGATGTTTCTTCTTTCTTATTGGTTGAGGAAATCTCCTTATCTTATGGCAGATAAGTCTTCGTCTTTTGCATCTTTGGTTTATCTTCTTTTGTTTTTTCCAACCAGATTATCTTTACGTGGCAACTTTTGTCTTTGGCAGCTTTTATCTTTATGGCATGTCATCTTCCTTTCCTTTAGTTTAAAGATTATTTGAAGCCTTTATCAATCATAAAGAACCTATCTAAAATTGTGATAAATTTCCACTATTCGGAGTCACTATAGGTGTTGACTCCAGAATCTTCTTCTTTATCTTTTCCTTTGAGAAATCTGATGCTACCAGAACATGCTAGACATATATTTTAGTATGTTTTTTGAGGTGGCAAAATCTTTTTTGGGCTTTTGGGATTGATCTTATTTTTCCTCGTTCGATCATCCCTATCTTCATTTTTACAAAGTTTCTAGGAGCTAAAGGGTTTTTTTTGGTTGGTGATATCATGAGTGAGGTAAAATTAGTCTTACCTACATAAGTTCATAAGCCTTTTTTAAAAGCCACTTCCATTCCAGAGACAACAATCCTTATTCCAATACCTCGTTGGTAATGGATGTCAGTCTCGGTGTATCTACTAAATTCTTTCCCTAACTTGGTATCGACTGTAATAGAAAAATGTTATGCTTTTCCAATCATAATAAAATGATAAGCATCATATCGTTCTTCTTCATAGAAATCAGGTCCAGCTTGTAACATCCCATTACCCACGTTGAGGCTAGAACAGTATATATATGAGAGATTAGAAAATGCATTTCATACTTATGCATTATATGATATGCACATACACATGAATATTGAATTTTTGCACATGAAAATAATTGTACATGCATTCATTGATATTTTTCTGGGTATAATTGATTTGTAAATCTGATTATATTGAGAATTGTGGTTTTTATATGTTAAAAATTGATTAGGAGAATGTATTTAGTGATTTAGAACTTTTGGTAAATTTTAGGAAATTTCTGAAATTTTGAGTAATTTTAGACTAGGAAAAAAATGTCAAGTGACAAGACAAATGATAAATGACAATAGAATTAACTATCAAATGGCAATAGAAATTATGATAAATGACTTTGGGAGTTATTTACAAGTGTCATTAAAAATTGGGAGACAATTGAATTAGAAATTGAAGACAAATGGACTAGTTAAATGAAAGAACCTAGTTTAAAGTTATAAGAATTGGACATGTGGCAAGTGACAAGTGTCACTTGTCAATCCATGTCTTAAGATCACTATTTTTTTAATTGAAAGACCACCCTTGTCTTATTTCTCATGATTCTCTTATGCTTTCTT
>JAOSBN010000008.1:41169430-41181568 GCA_027563595.1 Erythroxylum suave
CCCCAAATTGAGGTCGGTATGTTGTGAGTTATGGGTCTTCTATGCTTATGTGTGCTTGTGTGTTTCCGAATGTTAGGCCTCGGAGACGGGGTCCAACATCAATCATGCCACCATCAAGAATAGATATCCTCTCCCACACATAGATGATTTGTTTGATTAACTAAAAGGAGCAAAAGTCTTCTCCAAGATAGACTTGAGATCGGGTTATCATCAATTGAAAATAAAGGAGTTAGATGTGTCAAAGACTACTTTTAGAACACGATATGGGCATTTTGAGTTCTTAGTTATGCCATTTGGATTAACTAATGCCCCTGCAACCTTTATGGACCTAATGAATAGAACCTTCAAGCCTTTACTAGACGAATTTATCATAGTTTTTATTGATGATATATTGGTTTATTCCAAGAGCAATAAGGAGCATGAAGAACATTTAAGAATGGCCTTGGAGACATCAAGGAAGAAAGAGTTGTATGCCAAATTTGATAAATGTGAATTTGGCCAAAGGAAGTGATGTTTCTTAGACATGAAATTTTAGAAAAAGGAGTACATGTGGATCCAAGGAAAATAGAAACTGTAGTTAAATGGGAAGCACCTAAGAATGTAGCAAAAGTGAGGAGTTTTCTAGGATTAGCTGGTTATTACAGATGATTTGTAAAAGGCTTTTCCATAATAGCAGCCCCACTCACCAAATTGACAAGGAAGAGTCAGAAGTTTGTATGGATAGAAGAATGTCAGAGGAACTTTGAGGAATTGAAGAATAGGCTCACAACTGCACCATTTCTGACCTTGCCTTCTGGTAATGATGGATATATAGTATATAGTGATGCCTTGAGGAAAGGATTAGGGTGCGTGTTGATGCAAGGAGATAAAGTGATTGCTTATGCTTCTAGGAAATTAAAAACCTATGAGATGAATTATCCCACACATGACTTGGAGTTGACTGCCATAATTTTTGCATTGAAAATATGGAGACATTACTAATATGGAGTCACTACCAGGGTATTTACAGACTAAAAGAGTCCGAAATATTTGATAAGCCAAAAAGAGTTAAATTTGAGGCAACGAAGGTGACAAGAATTATTAAAGGATTATAACTTAATGATAGACTACCACCCAGGGAAAGCTAATGTAGTAGCGGATGCACTGAGTAGGAAATCTACTATAGCATATATGAAGATGGTATATCTTCCTTTGTTGAAGGAATTAGCCAAATTTAAGGTGACATTGAGGGAAGTCGAATCTGGTTGTATATTGGCTAATTTTAGAATAAGGCCAGTGTTGAATGAGAAGATTAAGGAATTGCAGGAAAGATGAGTACTTGAGCAAGCTCAGAGAAGAAATTAAAAATGGTAAACCCTCGAAAATAGAGGTAAGAGAAGATGGATTGATGGTGGTAGGCACTAGATTATGTGTTCCAGATATGCAAGCATTGAAGGATGAAATTCTTGATGAGGCACATAATGCTCCATATGCAATGCATCCGGGGGGTATAAAAATGTATAGAGATTTAAAAGAACACTTGTAGTGGAGGGGTATGAAGAAAGATGTTGCAGAGTATGTTGGAAAATGCTTAGTGAGTTAACAAGTTAAATCAGAACGTCAAGTGCCTACCGGTAAGCTTAAACCTTTAACTATTTCAGAATGGAAGTGGGAAAAGATTATAATCGATTTTGATGGGGTTACTAAGGACCAGTAAAAAATATGATGCAATATGGGTGATTATTGATAGGACAACTAAGTCAGCATATTTCTTGCCAATTAGACAAACCGATTCTTTGAATGTTCTGGCCAAGAAATACATGGATGAAATAATCAAAATTCATGGCATTCTAAGCTCTATTATCTCAGATAAAGATCCCAGATTTATAACCAGATTCTAGGAAAGTTTGTAAGAGGCTTTGGGAACCAAGTTGCATTTTAGCACAACTTTCCATTCGCAGAATAATAGCCAATTAGAGAGGACAATAAGGACAATTGGAAGCAATGTTAAGAGCATGTGTTATAGACTTCAAAGGTTTATAGGATGATCATTTGCCTTTAATCGAGTTTGCTTACAACAATTCCAACCATTCAAGAATTCAAATGGCACCTTATGAAATTTTATATGGTAGGAGGTGTAGAACTCCTATTTGTTGGGATGAGGAAAGTAAAAGGAGACTTTTAGGACCTGAATTGGTACAAGATATAGTCAATAAGATTAGTTTGGTGAAGTAGAGACTCAAGGTAGCCCAAGATAGGATGAAGAGCTATACAGATGCATATAGGAAGGAGATGGAACATGAATTTGGAGATAAAGTATTTTTTAAAGCCTCACCATGGAAAGGAGTCTTAAGATTTGGTAAAAAGGGTAAGTTTAGTCCAAGATACATAGGCCCTTATGAGATTATTGAGAAGATTGGGCCTCTGGCCTACAAGATAACCCTGCCGCTAGAATTATCCAAGATTCATAATGTCTTTCATGTGTCAATGTTGAGGAGATATAGATCGGATCCTTCATACATAGTCCAACCTTCAGAGGTTCAATTAAAGGCGGATTTGACTTATGAAGACCAACTAGTGGAGATTTTAGATTCAAAGGAAAAGCTCTTGAGAAACAAAACTGTGAAGCTGGTTAAAGTCTTATGGAAGAACCATGCAACAGAAGAAGCAACATAGGAACCTTTGGAAGCCATAAAGGAGAAGTATCCACACCTAATTGTGAACTCAGGTAAGAATTTCGAGGATGAAATTCTTTAAGGGGGGAGAAATGTTGGACCTCAAAATTTTTCTTAAAATTTATTTTAATAAATTAGCCAGCATGAGTAGAAATTAGAATTTAGATTTAGAAATTTTTGGAGTTAGTCATGAATATAATTATTTACATACATTTGCATGTATTAATGGAAATGTTAGAATTAAGTAAGGAGTAAGTAGGCAATAGCTTAAATATGGAAGGATAAGCTTGGAAAGACTAAAGTTGTCCTAAAATTAATATGAAAAGAGTTGTGTAGAAGTGAGAAAGAAAAACCTAGAAGAAACTAGAAGAAGAGAAGTAAAAACGAACTAGAAGAAAAAAAAGAAGGAAACAGAAAGGAGAAAGAAGATGAAGGAAAAGGTTCAGTTGAGTTTTTAGGTATTCCCTATCTTTTCTTCTTGCTTTGGTAAAAGAAGAAACTAGTGAGAATGAGTCTTACATGTGGAAAATGAAGGGAGAAGGGAGAAAAGAAACCTATTCTTGATATTCATGGATTTTCAACTAGATATTAGTTACCTTAGCTTACTTATATCAAGAGTAGTTTAAGTCCAAGTTCTATAGATTTTCCACTTGTATATTAGTTGAATGAAAATGTGTTTGTTTGAAGGGAACCAAGAAATTAGAAGACAAGAGCAAAAGGAGAACCAAACTTGAGTTTGGATTTATAAGTAAATAGGTGGGTAATATGTTTTTGGTTATTGAAATGATGGGCTGATTTCTTATATGATTGTGTGTGCTTAAATGCTTGTCTTTAAATCATTATGAAGGTGGGAAACATGCTCTATGATTTGATATCATGTTTGCTTTGAAAGACTTTTGTTGCTTTTGGTATTAATGAAAAGAAGAAAAGCACAAAAAGCATGAAAATATAAATATGTTATGAAATGTGTAAGTATCAAAAATTTGCTTGTGTGGGCAAGAGAGATACCATTTCATTCGTCACGTGCATGTTGACCTAAATCCTTCTCCCGGCTACCCACTTATGGCACATGAGCTCCAAAAAATGGACTCATTTTGTTCATGATGTAAACTTCGGTTTCTCGATTTCGTTTTATGGGATTCTCTCAAGCCATTATATGTATGCATTTCATTTTGATTTGTGGAACATGATATACGACTGAATGTTATATTTTGATGGTCGAAAAATACATGATTTGATTTATGTGATAACCTGTGTCTATAAGCTTGAACTGTGGATAATCTGATTGTTAGATTAAAATGTGATATAAATATATGTATATGCTTGGTTGTATATATGGCTCGTTACGATAGCTATAAACATATTAGCCACTGAGCTTCGCAGCTTACCCCATTATTTTTCACTCCTTAGGTGCAGAACAAGTAAATCATTAATCCTTGCAAACGTCGGCAAACTCCAAGAAATTTATCTTTTATAACTGATAGGTGTGCATTAGGTTATGTTTTTATAGGAATTTGGCATTTGTTTTCTAGTATAATTGTTGTTTGTTATTCTAGTTTAGGAATCATTTTGTATGTTTTCATTAAGTTTGATTTCCATTATTATTCTTGTGTGTTTGATGCTAATTGAGGGTAAGAATTGACTATTTTTGTGTAGGAAAGAAGATGAAGCAACTTAGAGGTTGAACAAAAGATCAAAGAAGAAAAGACAAGAAGAGTGCATCTGTCACAAATTCCCAAATTTGTGGGAATCATGCAAATTCCCACGGATTTGAGAATTGTAATCCAAGGCAATCTGCAAGACTTCATTAAACCTAGTTTTTTTGGACTATTTAAGGATAATTAAGCCTTCATCTTCAAGAGAGATGACAACCCTCTGTAAAAACACCATCCATTAGTGAAGAACACATGTTTAGATCATTGAGGAAGGATTAAAGACAAGGATCATCATCAAGATTAGGCAAAATAGCACGTTAACACCAAATTTCCAGATTTTGGCAAAGAAGAGGAGTCTTTCTTTTCAATTGCTTGTCAATTTTATCTCTTCTATTCTTTGTAAAAATGGTTTATTTGATTGTTGATGATGTTATGGAGACTATGTTAGGCTGATTTCAATTTAGGGATTGCTTTTGAACAATTTTGTTGAACTTCTATTTTATTGAATTAAATGCAATTGTCTTTATTGATTATTGATTTAAATTGTCATCTTACAACAAATCGAGAGAGTGAGTGAGATGAGATTCGTGTAGGATTGTACAACGAGAGTTGACGACCTATAGACTAGCAACCATAATGTTAATTGAATAGTTAGAAGAGAGATCTCAACTAGTCAGTTGATCGTCCATAGGATAGCTTAATAATTAGTTAGATCGGTAAAGTCATTAGGAAGGTTGAGAGATTGTCCAATTGATTCCTGTTAATTCGAATAGGGACAAATAGATACACCTTGAGAGATGGTAATTAGTAAATTTGGAAATCTAGGGTGAGACACAATATAATCAATAAAATAGGAGTGAGATAAAATAGAAAAAAAATAATCTCTAGCATTTAGATTCTTGAATTTAGATTTTCTGCAATTGTGGTGTTGTCCATTGTTTACATTAGTTTTAATTTTAACTTAATTTTTCCAAATTATTCACATTTAACAATTTCGTTTTTTAAACAAAGTTATGTTTAAATTAAGCGGTGTCTAGGCATCAATCCCTGTGGGATCGATATCCTCTCTTTTTAACTAGAAGTCATGACCCATTCACTTGCAGTTTTTGAGCGTAAAACAAACAGATAGCTTTTACCATCAACAGTAACTAAGTTAGTTTGAACAATGTTGGTAGCTTTACAAGCATGTCAAGCATAAGCGTACATGTTGTTTTTTTGGATTATGCTACTATTTTTTACTCTTAATATGTAATTGAAGTTATGTATACACTCTGCATTATTTGAGAGATGAAACTCTATTTTGTTTGAGAAATGACAGTAAGAGTTGCAGAATTTCCCTTTTGTATATGTGAAGAATTTTCTTCTTTATGGGTTGTAACTGTGGTTGGGAACAAAATGGTAGGCTGTTTGATGGCTTCTGTTTGATGGCTTACAGATAGGTTTTCCTTAAGTAAATTTATGTATTGGGAGTTTTGTATGTATAGTCTGTTTTTATGGGTTTCACGTCTTTTGAATTGTGTAAAGGTTCATATAGACAGTAGAGGAAAAAGGGAGACAGAAATTTTTCCCTGAATTCAATGAATAAACTATATTGGTCTAGGTAGAATTAGACAAAGTTGTCTTCATGAAAGTTATAGCTTATTCACTTAGCTTTCTAATGACATAAAGTTTGAAATTTTTGGATATCAAAGTTGAAAGTCATGAAGATTAGAAATGGGAGTGGCAGAGTCGGGGTGCACGATCGTGCACGTGCACGATCGTGACCGACTACACTATTCATGGAATTGCACGATCGTGCTTGAGCACGATGGCGACTCCTTTAAGAAGCACAGCTGTGCTTACTCTTGCACGGGTGTGCATTTTTGTGCATGGTCGTGCACATAAAGCAAGACCGTGCACTTCTTTCCCTATTTGCTACTAAATTATTTATTTATTTTTACTCCCAACTGTGACTTATGATTATTTTTATTATTTTTTCCAAAATCTTCCAATTTTAGTGTATTGTCGCCACGAAATAAAAATCAAGACCTAGGTCCATCAACCTTGATATTGGCAAAACACAATCTGATTTCATTACAAGGTAGCTTGACACAATTTTATCCTTAAGCCTCTTTAGATAAGAGCATTCAATGAAACTCACCAAGTAGGATCTAAGAAGTTGACATATTGGAACCTTCGGCAAGAAGGTCATTCCATATATTAGATTGTTTAACTCTCATTACCTAATCTAATCATTTTGCTATCAGTTCACTCTCTTGATTTGTTATCAAAGCATGCAAATATAACAAATAATCACAATAACCAATGTATTAACATCAAAAGAAGTCACATTAATATTGATTCAAGAACAAATCCATAAAGGAGTTTAGAACATCATTAACAATATGTTCAACATTCTCAAACCCAAGTCACACATTAAGATGAAGTAAATGAACAAGAGAAAATAGGAAAGAGGCTGGGTTGGAGTGGTTGGATAGTGGTCGTAGATGCTCCTCTCCCCTTCTCTTCTTCTTCTCTCTTCCTTAGGTTCTCTCTTAAAATGGCAAATGGACGCATAAAAAATTAGGGTTCTCTGCCCTCTATGTAGTTGTTTTATTTATGGTAAAATCAAGGTTTCTCAGGCCTAGAAAGTCTGAAATAACCCTGCAAAGTTGTACATACTTTTAACTTCCAAAAAAGCTTGTTGTTTTATTCATACTCATTGTTTTCATTTGTTATCTATTATTTTTTTATTTTAGTCCCATTAATTTTCCTTTTTAAAATCAAATTTCATTTTATTAGATTAAAAAATAGGAAGACAGTTAGTATAGTAGTTGTAGTCATTATGGGATTGACACACACACTCTCCAAACTATATTATAAAAACTATATATGCACTTGTTTTTATCGTTTCTTTTAGTATTATTTTACGTTATAATATATTACAATCAACTAACATGATGTTTGGTATATGCTTGTGTGATAGATTTTAGTTAAGTCTCAGGTAGTCTCGTCTTTTAGCTATTAAGTGCATATTTACACATTTATGCAGTACCATTTTATTAAGACTTTGGTATCATAAGCATACATTTTTTAACTTAAGTGGTTATTCAAATACGAATTATGCCAGTAGTCTTTTGGATATAATAAGTACATATGATACTTTTCAATTCCTAAGAAATGCATTAGTTTCATGGTTTAACAAAAAAATAACATCAAATTTCCTTATCAAACTAAGAAGCCAAATATGTGGCAATCGATAGTTGTAGTACATAAATTATAGCCTAGATAATAACTTATAGATTTTGACATAGATTTTACAAAGACATCATTTAGGTATGATAAAATTAGTGTTGTTTACATCACAAAATTCCCATTCAACACTCTATACCAAGCATATAGAAACTAAATATCATTTTAATAGAGATTATATGCCAAATAAAGATATTAAGTTAGAATTTGTTAATATGCTATATTAATTGCCGGAACTTCTTAGATAAAGACCTTGGAATCAAGCTTCTTACCTTTATTATTAACAGTTATTGCCCTTAAAGTTATTGACTTAGTATGGATTTGTAGTGTGGAGACTTTCATTTTTTAGCTCTTTTTTTACTTCAACATTTGTAAAGGGGTTGATGTTAATAGCCTATTGGATTTGTAATACTCTATAAGATGCCTCCCTCTTGTTTGAGTTAGAGGAATCCCCTTTTGGACAGCTATATACATAAATTAAAGTATATATGTAATTATAAAAATTAGGAGTTAGCATAATCAAAACAAAAACAATATGCACATGAAACTTTCAAGGTTGTTGATTGATGGTTTTAACTTCTAACAACAACTCTTTATCTAATACCTATTCCTTATGAGTAAGTGGATTTATAGAATCCAGTAAGGCCTACGTATAGATAGGCAAGATATTGTTTAATTGTCTTCTCTCATTAAAGCTTAAACTGACCTCTCCCTCTGCCTACCTTAATTCCTACTCATTTTATCCTCTAATACTAAAAACAAAAATCAATACTTTCACTCAGGTCTATCTTTCAAATCATAAAATGTAGGAGCTTATATGAGGATATATTTAATGTATTAACTTAAATAGGTCTGTGAAGGGCTCTATTTTACTTAGGTGGCAGACTATATAGAATAAACAAAAGAGACACAAGAAGTAGGGTAAAGCTGACCTATAGTTACATATGTTTCTTCTAAAACTCAAAAAAATTATTTAGAGCAAACCTCATCTAACACTTAAAAATATCATAGTAGATGTTAATCTTATTAGCTATGATGAAATAAGTCTGTTTACACATATGAGGTACCTTATTTTAATGTTAAGAAGGATGAAAAATAACCCGCATTTCCCTTAGGTCGCCAATATGATTTTACGCTAATAAACTTTCACCTCTAATTCTGCTTACACATATGAGGTGCCTTACGTTAATGTTAAGAGGGAGGAAAATTTATTGCTCATTTCCTCTATGTCACCAATATGATTTTATCCTTCACCTCAAATTTGATAGTAGAATCGAAAAAATAATGATAATCTATTAACCTTCATCCTCAACCCTCCCTATTAACTCATTTTCAACGAAAGAAACCTAAAATACATGTTTGAAAGTGCTAGAATTATAACATAAATTACCCAAATGATGTATCGATGAAGGTAAGTAAGACTTGAAAGGAATACCAAATATAAATAGTAGATGAATCAATTTAAGCTTTTCTTGTGGTTGCTCAAAAAGAAGTAAAGATCACATTAGAAAAGAAGGGAAAGTTATCTATAAGCATAAGCTAATTGACCCTATTAAACATAAGACACTTAAGTTTATACACATATAAGTACTTAATTAAATGTTCCCTCAATCTTTTATACACTAGGAAAACTTTAAGTTTGTTCCACTTACTAAAACTATCTGCCTTATCCAAATAATATTACTTTGACTTATAAGTTCATAAAAGTAGTGTCAATGGTTCCTTTCACACTAGATAGAGTACACAATGCATTTAAGATCAATAATAAATAATAAGTGATCATATTTAGCGAAATAGGTTGAGCTGCAGATCCTATTTAGAGAAATTGGTTAAGCTACAGAACCCCTAAACCCCCAATGGGACTTTAACTAGATGTTGATGATGATGGTTAAGCTACAGAACCGTTGCACTATCATCTTCCATTCAAAATATTGGAAGGATAAATTATATTTAGCTAGTATATTCCTCTATAGATGATTGGAATAAGGACATTGAAATAGAAGATGGTTTATGAATTTAGTTGAAGCTAAATAGAGGCCACATAAAAGATTCTTTGGATTGAAAGAGTTATATTTAATCATGTATGGTGTTGATAACTCTTCTATCACTACAAGCCATAGCACAAATGAGACTTTAGTGAAAACAAACTTATTCCACGTAGTTGTATAGCAGTTGACTCTAAGTGCTGAAACTCTAATAATGTCTATACATGACTCGTAGGAGAAATTATCAAAGGATTTCCCTTGTCAAAGAATTATATCCTCTTATAGCAGATTAAAGGAGTAAGAGGGAAAACAATTCTATAAAAATTCAAAGCACTTGTAATCGTTTTTGGATTTTCCATTGAAAAAATAGAGACATTACAATCGAATCACCATGTAGCAATAAGGAACAAACAATAGTTATATGCCAGATAACTTAATTTAATAGCTATTTGGCACCATTAGACCCATTTTATACAAACAATAAATGGGCTTAGGATTAAAGGAGCATGTAGAAGTCATGCATGGCTATAACTTCTCCAAACAGAACCCAGACCTCATTCCTTCAAAAATAGCAAGAAACATACATTTTACCTTATTGTAGTTAATTTTTAGACTAAAAATGTCATCGAGGAGGAATTAACGCTTTAGCCCTCGTCTTCCTAAACATTTTCCACTAATTTTCCAATGAGTTTAAGTATGTGATCATTGCAGTACATAAGTAAGGCTAATATGTTCATAACAATTTTGAGAGAAACAATTGTTTTTCTTTTCTGACCTTGCTTGCATGTTCCCAATTCTTCCATCCTATTAGGATAGTAATTACAAAAGATCCATGTAATTAAAAAAAACAATTATTTTTTGCTACTTTAAATCAAAACTTTAACTCTATAATTAGAAGAATTGAATAGCTTGATATTAGGTAGGTTGGAAGAAGATTTAGAAGCCCAAGAGTGCTAAAATTGTCTGTCTATAACCAAGTACCCCTCTCTTCCTATCTTACATTGAATTATAAGTTATATGAGTTCTCTGAGTTTGAGAATCTGCCCTATACTCCATCAAGTGTCTTTCTTAGATTTCACTATCCAAATTTTTTCAATCCTTAACTAATTCTCATTTATCCACCTTATCCATAGTGACTCCTTCAATAAGGATTCTTTACAGCCTTTTAGCCATTAATAATTCCCATTTAATGGGTCTAATTCCATGTCCACCTTCTGGCTTGGGCATACATATATCCTTCCAACTTTACTTCAGTCTATGGTTTTGTAGTCATGTC
Organism: Erythroxylum suave; assembly: GCA_027563595.1. Lineage (NCBI taxonomy): Eukaryota > Viridiplantae > Streptophyta > Magnoliopsida > Malpighiales > Erythroxylaceae > Erythroxylum > Erythroxylum suave. Next base: position 41,180,232 of record JAOSBN010000008.1, read on the forward strand.
CCTAATCTAAAGAAAGTTTTTTAAGAGCCTCTTAATATTCTTATGAATTGTTTTAGGTAAGATCAAGTATTCAAATCATTAGGTACACGTATTACTTAAAATTGAGAGAATTAATAGTAACCTGCCTATAAATGACAAGCATTTAGTTTCTTAATTCCCAATTCTTCTTCTAATAAGATCATATAATGGTTGATAGTTCGAGTATGAAATTCTTCTGGATGATATAGGGAACCTTAAATAGGTAATTGGGGATTCTTAATGGATAAACCTGAATCAGAAGCTAATGCAAGAGTTGATGAAGAAACATCAACTGAAATCATTATAAAGTTCTTATGCCTATTGATGTTTAGACTAGAAAAAGAGATGAAATCATTTATGGAGTTGAAAAGGCATTATATGAAGGTTGAATCATCACCACTAAATAGTAGAAGATCATCTACAAATGCCAAATATGTGATTCACAAGCTTCTACGCTTTTTATTAAACCTAAATCTACTTTCCAACCTTACACTCTTTATTATGATTTTAAACAATACTTCAATGTACAAGGCAAAGAGATATGGGGAAAGAGGATCCTTTTGTCTTAGCCTTGTTGCTCCCTTAAAAATATGGGAATTTTTCAACTTATGAGGACACTGAATAAAGTTATAGTTATGCATTGGTTTATCCAATTGATGACTGTATCTGGGAAGATAAAAGCTTCTTAAGTTGCCAAATAAAAAGCTTTATGAATGTCAATCTTAATATCACAATTAATACCTAGACCTTTTAGATGATCTTCTCCTTTCCTGTGGATCACTCCCTTGGCATCTTCATGGATTCTTTTATCTACTTCCTCAAGCTCTTAGGTCTCTCTATTAACTCTAATAAAAGCATGTTGTATGTGTTAGTAGCAGTTCAAAATATGGAATTTCTTTACCATACTTTAGGGGTACCTCTTCAACAAGCTCCCTTTAAATATCTGGTAGTTCTAATCTCTATAAAATACCATCTTTTGTAGATTAATTACCTCTCCTTAACTTGATAGAAAAAAGGATCAGTTGTTGCTAAAACAAATGTTTACTATATGCAGATGGGTTTTAACTCATTCTCTCTATCTTAAACTATCTACATAAATATTGGACTTCACACATGGTTCTCTTTAAGAGCCTTATCAAGTGTGTTGAGAATATTTTGAAAAACATTATATGGTTAAGAGTTATTGGGAAATCCTCATATACTAAAGTGAATTGGGTTGATCTTTGTTTTCCTAAGATAGAAGGAGGATTTGGAATTCTTTCTATTAAAGCTGTAAATCAGATGTTAACCACAAAGAGGATATTGAGATTATTCAATTA
>JAOSBN010000008.1:41198514-41210767 GCA_027563595.1 Erythroxylum suave
ATATTAATGGACTATTTTGTAAATTTTAAAAATTTCAGGGACTATTTTATAAATATAAAAAATTGCCCGGTACGGTATCCGGTATTGACCGGTACCGGTATAGTACCGTTCCAGAACTGAATCCGATACCAACCCCGGTACGGTATTCGCAACATTGGGTGAAATGCTTGACATATAAAAACATAAAAGCAAGGCAGCATGATCCTACAGATCACTGGCACTGAGAGAACAAGAAGCTAAAGCTGCTGTCACCTGGAAACTCCCTACTTCATTCAGTCACCGAGTTCTCTCTCTCGTTTTCTCTGATCATCAAATTTCAATCTATCACGAGCCCTTTCAAGGTTTTTGATCAACGCGTCCCATCTTGCCTGTGTTCGTTTTGGATGTTGGTTCCTCGTGGAGTATGGTTTCTCTTGGAATGTTAATTCTTTTTTCTTTTTTTATTTACGTCTCTTATTGATGATTGGCAGCATCTGTTGATGTCTCTTCTCGTTTTGAATATGTTGTTGGTATACTGCATTTGATTAGTTCTTATCTTTACACCAATCCGGTTTGTGTGTCTTCACAATTTCCAGTTTGGTTCTCGACTGATTCTTCCTTTAAGATTTTTCTTTTAGTTTGATAAAGCTTGGATTTTTTTTTCAGATATCCTGCTCATACCTTGTCGATAGGAACGTTTTTGCTTGGTAGTCATGGTATGTTAGTTCTTGTCCCATACTTTTACGTTTCTTTTTACTTATTCTTGTTATGATGAATCTCTTCGGAATCGACTGAAATATTCAACACTTTATTTCTCTTAGTTGTCTGGTCTTGATATATGGGTTTCTATTTGTCATTGCTCAAGAGGCTCAACATCATTAGTGTTTTGGTTGTGAAAATTAGTGGAACCTTTCGAAAGCATTTTTTTTATGATTGCAGGCTTCGGAAGATTCTAATGGTTCAGCATTTGAACAGTGTTATCGTTGTTATCCTGTATCTTTCATCGAAAAGGTTTGATGAATATCTGCAAAAATCTCTTTACTAACTGCTTTTGTTTCCTTTTTTGGATTGTAGTGTTCGCTTTACCAGTGTGTTCAACAATATAAGTTTTCATTTGATACTTATTGCTACAAGTGGTTTCATCATATTTTCACTCTGTTATTATGCTTTAGCTAGGAAGTTGTTCTAATTCATTTGGTTTTTGCAGCAACATCTGGAAAGGGGGGATAAAAGTACGTTTTCCTTGGACTCGCTATACTATTCTTCAATTCCCATTTAGCAATTCCTTGATAACAAAACAAATCCTTTCTATGACTTTTTACATGCAATTTGTGTTCCTTACAGTTATAATGCCTCCATCAGCTCTTGATCGCCTTGGTAAGAAGATGGTCTACTAGTTTTCCTTCTTTTTTTCTTTTCCCTGTTGATGAGTTGAAAAATCTGACCAATTTTGTCACCACAACAATACTTTGATATTTTGTAGTAGCTATTTTGTTCTATATGTTCCTAATGTGATTTTGTAGCTGGATCATAGGACTCATTGTAATGGTGTATAGTAGCTTTTGCTAGTTTAATATATTTTCATTCATCTTTCAAAAAAAAAAAAGCAACACTTTGATTAAAAGAAGATTTTCACTCACCAGCCTCCTTGCACATTGACTATCCAATGGTATTTGAACTCTCTAATCCTTCAACCAAGCGAGTTACGCATTGTGGGGTTCTAGAGTTCACTGCAGATGAGGGCCTCGTATACTTGCCATACTGGGTATATTGCATTTGCCATTTTGATCTCTTTAAGGATGTAATATCTATACTGTTTATGACATTTAATTCTGCTCGTGTCTACTATGCAAGATGATGGAGAACATGCTCTTACAAGAAGGAGATATTGTGACATTAAGAAACGCTAGCTTGGAAAAAGGAGCTTATGTGAAGCTACAGCCCCACTCCAAGGACTTCTTAGACATCTCCAACCCTAAAGCAGTGTTAGTGTATAAGCCAGCTTCATAAGTGTTTTGGTACCTTATTTAGTGACTCTTCTCATTATATTTATTCCTTCCTTTACTATTGATTTTTGCAGCTTGGAGACTTCACTTAGGAATTATTCTTGTTTAACAACGGGTGATACTATAATGGTTAACTATAACAACAAGAAATATTACATTGACATAGTTGAATCAAGGCCGTCATCTGCAATTAGTATCATTGAAACAGATTGTGAGGTAGCTTTTGCCCCCCCTCTCGACTATAAAGTACCTGAAAACCCATTGCCAACTTTGTTGTCAAACAAGAGAAGATCTGAAGGTGTTCTTATTTTACATTATAAGTTTGTTCAAATGTTGGATCCAGAATTATCTTAGATAGTTTAACCACTTTAAGAAAATGCATATCAGATGAAGAAGAGCCTGCCAAAAAGATATCCAAGTTCAGTCCTTTTATGGGTTTGGCTAGACGGTTGGATGGCAAACTGTCACTTCCAGCTGCAGCAGGTACCACTTCTTTACTGAGACAACACCAACCAGAGGATGAAAAGGTTAAGAATGATTCCAAATTGCCACTATCATCGTCAAGTCAACATTCTGGAACGTTTGTGTTTGGTTCAACTGCAAACCAGCTCCAGCATGGTTCAGGAAAGGTACATATATGATATATATTTGTTTCTGTCAACACGCCTCCTCTATCATGTTTGAATGAGTGCCTTATTAAGATTCATATTGGATTGTAGGTTCCTGTGAAGAAAAGCAGCGAAGAGCCGAATCAAAAGGTGGAAGAGCCAAAATTTCAAGCATTCACAGGGAAGAAGTACTCTTTGAAAGACTAACTTCGGCTGAATTCAGGCTATCCTTCTTTCTCAGGACACAAGATTGGTCCAACTCGTCATGGTTATATAGTGAACTTCCACATGGTTTTTGATGCCACTGTAATGACTTCATAAGAACGTTAGTGGTAACGTAATTTCCAGAGAACCCTCTTCCCCTTCATCCTCCAAATTAGCGCATTTATAGATGTATAGGTTCTACAACATTCCCCCTAGCGCTACTGAATTATTTCACTTTGTGGAAGAGCTTCAGTCATGATTTATAACCCCCCTTGTGGAAGAGCTTCAGTCATGATTTATAACCCCCCTTGAAATTTTGACCCCTCTAATCTATGAAGCAAGTCTACATTACAGATCTGCACGCCATATCAATGTAAGTAAATGGATGAGTTTCCAAGAACTGTGTACACTAGCGTGTCTGCCACTCTTTAACTAAATTAGAACCAGGAGAAAGAAAATTGCATGGACAATTGCTCCTCAAGCACCAGTTATTCGTTTTCATGATTTAATTTGTAGTTTCCACACAACTCCAGAAGGTTTTACATGTAATGGTGGTCAATGGTCAATATATAAAAAAGAACCAAACTGTCCTGTTCCAAAAAAACCCAAAAAAAAAAAAAACTGGCTACACTGCCATTTTATTTTAAGAATCGCTTAATATGATAGCCGAAAACACAGGTAATGTAGCTTGTCTAAACATCAAGAATTACATTTTAGGATATTTGCGTTAGCATTAAAATTAAGTCATTAACATTAGTACATATTGACACCAAACAAGGTGACTTGTCTTCGTTCAGATAATAACAGGATGATAAAAATGAGGATTACATGTATGAGATCCTAAGCTACGCTTTCACTGGTGTCTCAATTGCAATCTCTCCCGAGTACCTCACATTTTCAGAATTCTCGTCAGCCTCCCACAGTTCTGGCAGTGCTTCCTTGATATTATGGATGCTCTCTAGTGCATAGTCCGCGCCTTCAAGTCGACGAGAGGAGCCTACCTGTAGAAACCGTTAAGGAGAGTTGGCATTGGTGAAATTCGGAGAGCATGTTAACAGAGAAATAAGTTTGGCATCACAGCTTACCCAGACAGTGTGGAGGCCCAAGCGTTTCCCGGATTGTATATTCCGGATGCTATCATCAAAAAACAACTGGAAATAAAAAAGTTACAATGTTAATGGAACCTGATCTACACTATAGAAGTAGACAATGCAATGTGTAGCATAGCTCTAAGAAATGAATTCTGAAAAGATAAAACAGTTATGGAATATAGTTGAAACAAACAGTTGATCCTATGATAGATTAGACATGCAAAAGCTAATTAAAATACCTTATGCAAAAATGTTAAGCTAAACGTTTAGTTGGTTAAAGAGTACAAATGATCCTACCGTTCTCTTAGGGTCGATTATGGCGATTTTAAAGGCCTTTTCAAATGCTTCTTCAAATGGTTTGCAGATAACAGGTGACCTTGGAAGCTCAACACCGTTGTTAGGAAAGGAACTGTATTCGTTGATATCAAAAACTTGTGCATCATCTGCATTAACGGGATCATATCCTGTCTTACTGTCATTCAGAGTCTCAAAGCATATGACCCTTTCAAAGCAATCCTCCAATCCCAGCCTGCTAAGGACTCTACTTGCATGAGCCTTATCGGAATTTGTAAATACCTTAACAGTAAACACAATGAAAGGAGTCAAAGCATTACAAATGAAAAGGTCTGACGGTACCAAAAAAAAAACACAAAAAAACAGAAAACTTGTGCATAAATATAACTTACAACTTTCCGAACAGGCACATTAAGCAAAATACTCCTAAGTACAGGATCAGGTTTCAGCATATTGTAAGGCAATCTTCCATGAACAAAACTGTATAATATAAACACGTTAAGAGCATGAAATATCATGCCAAGAATTCGAGCTTTATTATGGTCAGAAATGGTACCTATGAAAGTCATCGTAATCAAATTCATAGCCAATAGCCTGTAGAGACAAAACAAAAAGAGAAAATCAAATTAGCAAATACACTAATGTAATCTCTTACAAAGAACCAACATCGAAGATTCTTAGATCATACCCTGAGACCAGCCATTGTAGTCCCATAGTACTTGTACAACGAAACACAGAGTTCTTGAACTTTACTCTCCTCAATTCCAAGCTTCTGTATCATGTATTCTACAAGGACAACATGAAGTATCCTGTTATTGCTTATATTCATAATGGTTCACGACGATTTAGCAAATCTAGACAGGTGATGCTGGTACCTTTAATATTCTTGGTGACTTGAACTGATAAACCAGAACTCAGAGGGTAAAGAGTGTCATCGACATCTGGCAGTTGATTATAAATTATATTGTATTTTTACATTCCCCAATTGCGTGGGCGACAACAAAAATTACTAAATGAAACTTTCACAAGAAAAACTTACCAAAAAGGAGGCATTCATATTTTGGCTCTGAAACTTGCCTGTTCTGGGCTTCATGCTCCATTACTCCTATCACAGTTAAACTACAATTCAAAATCTCAATGGACCATCTTTCAACCACCAAAATAAGCAACCCTAAAAACAAACAGATAGGAATAGAAAGCACAAACAGGGAATAACCACAGTATATTCATGTTCTTACATAGAACAACGATAATGGAATACACATCACTGTGTAAATATGATCAGGATATACAGAACTGAGAAGATTAGACTTGCAACAGGACACTTGCAGATCATAATACATTTGCAGGCAAGAAAATGCGAAACATGTGCATCAACATGTTCGCCCACGTAAAGAACCAACCACATTTTACCACAAACCAAATCCAGGTTACAAAATGAATCACGTTACTTTCAAATCCGTAGGAGAATGAAAAATAAAATAACTCAAAAACTCCACTACTTAAAACCCGGAATGAAGTCGATAAATGGGGAGAAAAAAATCTGAAAATCCCAATTTCTGCAAACTGTCAAAACCCAATACAATAAACATATCTCAAATATTATAAGTTCTAAGTTGAAGCAAAATCAGAACAGCTACACAAACCCCAAAAACTCCCAACACACAACACAAGAAAAAATCAGAAAATGAGAAGCAAAGTATCAAATTACCAGAGAACACAAAATCAGTAGCGAGATATAAAAATAGGAAGGGGTGTGGAAAGAAGGAAGAGAGAATAACAGAGATGGGCTGATAGGAAGACAAAATGTTGGAAGTTGGAAGATTTAAAGAAAGACAGTGTAGGGGTAGTTGGAATGTAATTAGGAGCAAGCCAACTGTCTGTCTCTCTCAAATCTCAACAATCACGTAGTAATGTGATTGGATGAAAAGTCTAGAAGCTGCTTAAATTTCACTTTTTTGACTTGTACAGTTTTCTTCCAGTAAGACTTCCACACGCTTGGTTGTACGCGCGACTTCCTGTATTCAGGCTAACACTTGGCACGTGTTCATATGATCGTACGCGTGTTGATTATTAGTCAATGTACGTCGTCACTTCCTTTGTTTTTTTGTTCATTGTGAATGAAGCAAATCTTATACACTCGTTATGCCATTGACCATAGGGCAGAGTTGTTGTACCAAATAAAAAGAAACACGGGAAAGTTGTTCAAAGAGAAGAACAAGGAAACACAACTGAAATATGAACATTAATTGTAAATCTCGCTAATGCATGAAATTTGAGAGAAGAAACGAGGCAGATTTTCGTAATACCTTTTTGTTTTTTGGCTTAAAAATTTTAACTTTGATAAAAGGCGATATCATAAACTTTTATTTCTTAGTGAATGAGAATCGAGAAGGCCTAATTTTCATATTTGTGATACGAAGGAAGTGTTTGATTCGTATCAATAATGATAATATAAATGATAATGAATATAATAAGGAATAGAAATATATATAATCATTATAATTGTAATAGTTGGTTAGGTTGAAGGAATAATTACCATTATTATTAACAATGGTTAATTTATTAAAAATCTTAAGAAATAAAAATTTGTTAAATTTTTGTTTTACATCAATTTTAAATATATTTTAATTAATTATATTTATTTTATGCACCCATTTATGATGAAAAAATATTTAAAATCAAGTATATTGTGATATTTTCTTTCTAATAACTTTCGAAAAAAATGTTCTAGCATTTTCTTTCATCAACTTATCATCAGGCAAAAGCTCTTCAAAATACTGTTTAATCATAATATTGTTCTGCTTAAAAAAGTAATAAAAATTTGTTTACATCAAATTTTAATTAATTATATTTAATTGTTAGAAAAGAAAAAAAGAAAAAAAATAATTAATAAATTATATTCTAATTTAATTATATTTTAATTAATAATTATGTTTTAATTAATTAATAAATTATATTTAATTGCCAAAAAGAAGGGAGGAAAAAAAGTGTTACATGCGTGAATTGCAACAATCTGTCACGCCCGTGACACTTTTGTATAGCACTAGAATGATTTTTATTTTTCTCACAATAAAAGAGAATAGAATAATGCTTTAAATTTGGATATAGAAATGCTAAGTAACTATTTTTTATTCTTTATCCATTGATATTTTCTGAAACTTATTAGCCAAGCATCCTTAAAACTAATATTGTATTGGTTATTTTCTGAAACTTATTAGCCAAGCATCCTTAAAACTAATATTGTATTGGTTATTTATCTCTGCATATGTGTTTTTAAATCTTATAGAATTCTTCATTCATTGAACTTCCAAGGAACTCAAACTTTAAGCCATCAAAGGAAAGTAAATACAATAGTGTTAAAAGCTTAGGGCCGAATCTAAGTTTGTCCCTTTCTCATCCTACAAATTGATTGCCCTTCTACTTTACCAATTTTTTCAGTCACAAATATCGAACTATTTGAAATTCTTTTCCAACATTTTTAATATTTCTTTGTACAAACTTATAGCTCCACTCTGGCTACCGCCCGTTAAGATATCTTAGCTCTCTCACTTAGCATTCCTTAAAATAGGATATGAGTTGTACACATTCCACATGCTATAGCTCCATGCGTATATAAAAAGGCACACTCATCCTTTTATCATAGGATTCTTTCTTCAAACTTTTGCTGCTTTAGACATACTTTTATCTTTTACAAACTTGATTAACAGTTAAGAATCTGATGCAACTCAATCTATATATAAAAAAAAGAAGAAGCAAAATTCTATTAAATTAAAAGAGACCCACTACTCAAAAAGTTTATTAGAATATGAAAGCTCAGGTCTCAAGATTCAAGAATTAATTTTGTTATTTAATTTTGAATCATTAACTAATTAAACAATTTATTTAAAATATATTAATTTATGAACTATTTTATATATCCATAAAAAATAACACCTATAATTTCTCGTTAACAAAAATTAAGAGAGAAAAAAAGTCCAAAGCTTTCTTTTAAGTGAAAAAGGCAAGATTTTTGAACATGTGATCATTTCTAGCATTTGCACAACTATTTGGGAGATTGTTACCATTAACTTATTGAATTCGTTTGGACCATATCGTAATTTAGAATCATAGTTTGAACTAAGAAAAGAAAATTTTCATAGAAAACTAATGATACAGAAAGACACCAATAATTACAATACTCAGAAGCAATAAAATTATGGTTAGGCAGTCACGGATGTCTCAATTCCAACCTTTCCTGCGTGTATATTGAATTTTGGCTCTTTACTTGCTGCCGTCAGTTCTGGCAATGCTTCCTTAATATTGTGGATGCTCTCCAGCGCATGATCAGCACCACTTGTTTGATTTGAAGTGCCCACCTGAAGCCATGTATTTGAGACTGTTAGAGAACAACTTTTTCTTTTGATTTCAAATCAGCAACAGTAGAAATTTTGAACCGTAGATTCTTCACCTACCAACACAGTCTGGAGGCCCATTCGCTTGCCAGTTTCTATGTTGCGAGTGCTGTCATCAAAGAATACCTGAGAAAGAAAAGGGAATGTCAGATTTTACTCATCATGATAATCTCTAAGTTTCACAAATTCAAAGGCCTATAGTTTCTGAAAAATCCACTTACAGTTCTTGAAGGGTTGATGTTGGCTAACTTGAAAGCCTGCTGAAATGCATCTTCAAAGGGTTTGCACACAATTGGAGTCTCCGGAAATATTGAATCTCCGCCATGTTTATTGTTGGAGGACGCATAATTTGTATTGAACTCATGAGTCGTGTTCTTGGGATTAAGGGTCTCAAAACATATAACTTGTTCGAAGCAATCCTCCAATCCAAGCTTGCTTAGAACTTTAGAGACATGTGTCTTGTCCGCGTTTGAAAATATCTAATGTTTAATTGGAAATTGGAACGTTATCAAAAGGAAGCTTCAAATTAAGGTAACCATACACTTGCGTGCATTTTGTGGCACAGTAACTTACAACTTTACGAATGGGCAAGCTATGCAGCAGATTTCTCAGATACGGGTCAGGCTTAAGATTCTCATATGGTAACCTTCCGTGAACGAAACTGTGACAGTTAGAAAGTATGAGACCACCAAAGCTTGTACATGGACACAAGAGAAAAACAAAGAGGGGAAGGTCCGGTACCTATGATACTCATCATCGTCAAAATCATAGCCAATGGCCTGTCAGTAGGACAAAAATCATAGAACACTGCTGTCAGCTTAAATTCAACTTGAACTTTTGAAATTTATTTCTGCTCAAGTGACGTAAACATTAGATCACAGGTGATACAAACCTTAAGACCTGCCATTGATGTCCCGTACTCCTTGTAGAGTATACGATTCAACTGAGATATTTCATTTTTTTCTAGACCTAGCTCCGTAGACATATATTCTGGACAAGGACATGAGGTTGAAGTTTATAGCATAAGTAGACTAAATAACCTAGGCAGCTGAACTATTTGCAGAAACATGGGAAGAGAACCTGATTACGAAATAAATTTGCATACCTTCAATATTCCTTGTGCATGCCTCAGATAAACCAGAACTTCGAGAATAAAGGGTATCGTCCACATCTGAACAATTTTCACAGATTATTAACATTTTTATCGATTCTGGTCCAAGGGTGATCACAAGCTATAGTAACTGAACGAGGGACGGCTTACCAAAGAGTAAACACTCGCAATTAGACATCAAAGTTTCGTGCTGATATTGATTGTCGTAAGGCATCTTAATCAATCGAATCTTTTAAAAACAAATGCTGAGACAAAATCAGTGTAGGAAACAGGGTCAGAAAAGCAAATAATAGTAAACAGGTAATTAAAGATACAAGAGATTTTGGCGAAAAGGAAAGGAACGATAAGAAAATAAAAGGTTTTATGAAGAGAAGTTGTTGCAAAGAAACATGGGATGGGACTGAATTCAAAGGAGGACAAAGAAAGAAGTTCAAATTCGATAGAAAATTAGTACCCATATTCCTCTGTAACTACGCAACCATGCATGAGAAACAAGTTGCTATTGTCAAGTTATAAAAGCTCAATATTACAAGACCTTAACTCAGAAGGTACCTGATAGAAAGAGAGAGAGAGACGAGACTGTATAGTTAGAATAAGGAAAGCAGCTGAGATGAAGAAGAGGGGGGAGATGCTGGGTTTAAATAGTGAAAGTCTTTGGAAAAAAGACTCCAAAAGGCATGGGAAGGGAAAAAAAAGACATGGGTTTAATGTGTTGTTGTCCATTATCAATAGGGTACAAAATTATGCATAAATAACTTAAAATCCAGCTCCAATGAATTTGACGTTATGTTTAGTTATAAAATGCATAGTGTGGAAACATGTGTAACATGAATTTTCCGTTTTTTAATTATAATATTTTATGATAGGAAAAAAGCTACTGCAAATAGAGAAGTCAGGTTGTTGCGTGTTGGGGAGACTTCAGTGAAATTCTTAATAGAGTTGGTAAGGCGTGGTCCTAAACGCATTAACAAAGTGGTCTCTGACTAAAAACAGGCTAATTGATTTGAGCTGCTTTGGTACACTTTCACATGGGAAAACGATTTGATTTGAAGGAATTACTTGCTCGGGAGGACTGAGGAGACAAAAACTACAAATTTTAGAGTGGTTTTATGCTTAGGAGGCTGGTTACTGATAATTCTCTAATACCCTTCTCGGGGTTATGCCATTTTCTAAATTTGGTTTACTTTGACCTTTCTTGTTAGGGTACAAGCAACTTTTGACAAAAGATTCATGAAATCAACATTCAAAAACGAACTTATTTGGTTAGTCATCTCCTCCGTCACCATATAAAAATTCACGTCCTCACACTCTTTTGTGTTCATATTTCAAGTCAAATGTATAATGCGTATGATATTTCAAAATATTCTAGAGTGGTCACTTCAACAACATAAAATTTTCGAAAACATCTAAACGCGTCTTTGACAGTTTAGTCTTCCAAGTACAGCGTGCGAATCGGCCTTTTCTCCCATTTCTTTTATTAAAATCTAGAAGATTGCCTTAAACGTTCGATGTGGTAGCATCAGTAGGCACGGTGATTGTTCCCCAGGTGATAGAAGGTTGTATTGAAGCTACAGTTCTAAGTGTATATTATCCTTTAAATAAATCATCATTCAACTAAATCAAGAAAACGATTGTGTGAATGATCAATATTTGTTAGAGAATGTCGATTCAAGGCAGAATCACAAATTAAGCCATATTCGTTCCAAGTTAAGCGGGACAAGGAAACCTTTGTGGGAAAAGAATTGACGAGGGAATGAGAAAGGTTATATTTGATTAAAAGCAAAATTTTTAATGGAAAAGATTTACAATAGAAGTGAAATAAATGAATATAATATTAAAAATTATTATTTAAAAGAGAAAGGAAAATTCATAATATAATAGATTAAAATATTATTTAAATAAAATATTTATAATATAATATAAAGTAAAGTTGTATATCATTTTATATTTAATCTTAAACTCTCCAAAATTAGAAAAATTAGAATAGAATCAAACAAAATATAAAACCTTCCTTTTTTTATCCCATTCTGTTATAAAATCTCGTTATAGACAATAAAATAATATTAGATTCTATCATATTTCATGACAGAAACCCCCCAAACACACATCCTAAATAAATGTTCCGTGATTGGTTTCCATTTGTCTGAAATTCTGATTATCCATTCTTGTTTCCGCTTATCGGGCGAGAAATACGTGTTCCACAAAGAATAAACTTAAAAGCGACTATAAACTGAAAGGGACTACACTCTATGATCACCAATGGCAATTAATTATACAAAAGTTGGACAAAAGAGAAGCAGAAAAAAATGCTTTCCAATTTAATTTACAAAGATCCCAACATATCCATGGACTAAGCAGGGGTAACCTGTATAGCTGAAGGGTCATCATCCTCTTCACCACTCACTTGGGTCTCTACCTGCTTCTCTTCCTCTTTGAAACCTTCCTTGAATCTGTCATAGTTAGAGACTTCGGCTGATTTAAATGGCCTTTCGCCCAGAACTCGAAGCAAGTCATCTTGGTGAAGAACTTCCTTTTCTAGTAACATCTCAGCAATCTGAGCAACATG
>JAOSBN010000008.1:41244248-41256229 GCA_027563595.1 Erythroxylum suave
CTAAACATATACATAATATCACTCATTTCTTTTTACTCATTATTTCTAAATTCCACTTAAAAATCGGGGTCCAACATAACCTGAGATCAATTTTGGAAAAGACCCTTGCTCCCTGCAACACTTCTAAAGAAAAAAAAACATCTAGGTAAGTAAGCAACAAAATACGCCGTGTCCCAAATCAATAAAATACGCCGTGTCCCATCCTTCTTCCTAACAAACAAAACCGACGCTCCCCATGGTGACGAACTTGGCCTTATGTACCGCTTCTCTAACAGTTCCTCCAACTGTTCGTTAAGCTCTTTCAATTCAGCTGGAGCCATTCTATAAGGTGGTACGGAAATAGGTGCAGTTTCAGGAATCAAGTCGATGGAAAACTCAATTTCCCTCACCGGTGGCAAATCAGGTAAGTCCTCTGGGAACACATCAAGAAATTCCCTTATAATCAGAAAATCCTCTAACCTCCTTTCATTTACATCAGCCTCCACAACATGTGCCAAGAAGGCCTCACATCCTTTTTTCATCATCCTGTCAGCTAGCAAAGTAGAAATAATTCTTGGCGATGGTACTCTCTTGTCCTCCCTGAAAATCACCATCTCTCCATTGCCCAGATTAAATTCCACCTCCTTAAGGCACAATCTAACTTTGCCCGATACTTCTCCATGACATCCATTCCAAGTATAACATCTAAGCCTTTTAGGTCTAGAGGTAGTAAGTCTACTACCAGTCTAGCACCATCAATAAAGTGTTCACAACCTCTATATACTTGACTGATTATCACATTCCTCCTTAGAGGTGTACTAACAAGCAAAAGACTATTCAAAGGCACTGAATTCACATCATGTGAAATCATACTTGTAGAAACAAATTAATGCGTGGAGCCAAAATCAATCAATACATATACTTTAGAATTAAGTAACTGAGCCATACCCATGACAACTTCAAGTGCGGCTGCAGCTTCCTCCCTTGTTATGGAAAACACCTTTGCCAGTGCCTGAACCCTTGGCCTTCCTAGAGGAATAGCCTTCCTTGTAGCTCCAGAACTGCCCACCTCAGTGACTGGTCTGGTTCCCACTGTTTTAGCTCTCCTTTGGGCTTATAACTGTGACCTCTCATTTCCTGTTATTTGGGGACAGTCCCTAATCATATGTCCCTTCTCTCCACATCGAAAGCATGCCCCTAGTAACTTGAAGCACTCTCCCCCGTGCAGTTTCCCACAATGCTCACATTGAGGGTTTATGTTCCTGCTCCTCTTTACCCTGCTATTGCCTCCTACTGTTGAGGCTTGCACTGACATTGCTCTTGCTTGCTTGTTCTTAGCAGAGGCACTACTCCTTCCCTCACTCTGTGTACGAGAGCTCTTCACACCCCTCTCAGGTATTGGAGCACTGACACCCTTTCTAGAAAATTGCTCCCGGTTCTTCCTCTTCATTCCTTATATTCTCCAGTTTCTCAGCCTGGAGTGCAGCATCTACCAACTGCTGGTAGTCACAAAAATTGTAGATCAACAACTTCTCCTTGAACCCCAAATGGAGACCTCCCTCAAACTTACGACACTTATCTTCCTCATTCGCCACAATGTTTGCTACATATCTAGAAAGCTGTGTGAACTTCAGCTCATACTCACTCACATTCATATCCCTCCGTGTGAGATTCAGAAATTCCCTGGCCTTCTCTTTAATATAGACTCTCAAGAAGTATTTCCTCCTCAAAGCTTCCAAAAAGTCCCTCCATGACAACACTGGAGGCATATCATGACTGTGGGGCACTGATTCCCACCAGTGAAGTGCGCCCCCTGTAGCAAGCTCACTGCATAATCTAACTTCTCCTCATCCGAGCACTTAATCTGAATCAGAACCCTCTTGGTCCTCTTCAACCCAGCTTCAGCCTCTTCCGAATTTGTAGTTCGGTTAAAATCTACAGCTCCATACTTGCGGAGCTTATCATACTGTCCAGTCCTCTCCACTGGAGCTTGCAACGGAACTTAAGGCCTTTGGCCCATGGTATATGAGAAATCCTGAGCAAAGGCCTGAAAGAATCGTGGGTCCATGGGGTTTGTTTGAAGCATAGGAGGAGGCGGTGGAGGCACCTCATGTTGCACACTAGGTGCCTCAGAATCAGGAGCAGAATGTGTCCTCGCGTCTTGTAGGACATAGGATTCATCGGTGCTCCCTTAACGAGAGATAGATCGAGTCAAAGCTCCTCAAGTTCTTTTTCGAGGCGGCATAATCACTTCTTCAATATAAAACCAATGAAAACCTTTAGTTCATGCAAAACAGTTTCAAAGTGTAATATCCCATTACCTTTGGGAGGTTAGAATAGTAAAAATGAGTGATTAATGAGATCGTACAAATGCATTTTCATAATCATGCATAAAATGGTATACACATACACATGAATAATGATTTTTTTTCTGCATATGAAGATAATTGTACATGCATTCATGAATAATTCGGGTATATCTAGACTGAGTTGTGATTTTTGGGAAAATTGTGAATTTGGAATTTATTTATATTGAAAATTTTATTGATTAGTGGAATTATTATATTTGTGAATTTGGGTGAATTTAGGATTTCTTTGTAATTTATAGAGTGTTATGGAAAATAGGAAAAAGAAGAGAAGAAATCAAATGAAGATTTGGAGATATTTGGATTGTAAAGATGAGAGTTAAAGGGAGTTAGTTTCAAAAGAAACTAAGTTAGAACTTAGACCTTAGGAAGGTGACAAGTGTAAAGTTTCTTTTATTATATGTCAGAAGTAAGTTTGAGCAATTCAAGAGTTAAAAGGTTTCCTAAGTTTTTTCCTTGTTATCATCTTCTCCAAATTTCTTCCCATACACAGAGTTTTCCATCAAACTCCTTTTGAGAGTTAACTTTGATTTTTTTCATATCCCTCACAACTTCTTCTACTGCTGAGTGCTTCTTCTACCGTAAGAAAAACCAGAAGTTGGTTAGTGTTCATAGAGGAGTACGTGATTTTGCATGAAGTTAGGGCTTTGGGGATAGTTGAAGATCTTGGAGTTTTCAACAAGTAAGTAGTGAATAAATTTTTTAGAGTTGGAGATCTATGAAATAAATTGATGAGTTACTATCATCTACATGAACATGGCATTTTCATATAAAGAACACCTTAATCTGATATATGTAGGGAAAGTTATAGCAATTTTCCCATTTCGTCTGTCTTTTTCCATTTCTTCTGCTTTTCATTGGGCTTCGTCTGAACCTAAGTTCTGTTTCATTTTTGACCCTACATAAGATAGAATCTGTCTTTGAGGTCTAAAGTTCTCTTACAAACCATATAAAGAAAACCTCAATCTGATATCTTTAGGGAAAGTTATAGTAATTTTCCCATTTCGTCTGTCTTTTTCCAATTCATCTGCTTTTCATTTGGCTTCATCTGAACCTATCTTCTATTCCATTTTTAACCCTGAAGAAGATAGAATCTATGTTTGAAGTCTTCAGAAACGTTGTAGACCTTGAAGTACTCTTTTGAACCATATAAAAAACACCTTAATCTGATATCTGTAGGGAAAGCTACAGCAATTTTTCCATTTCATTTGTCTTTTTCTATTTCGTCTGTTTTTCGTTTGGCTTCGTCTGAACCTATCTTTTGTTCCATTTTTGACCATTCAAAAGATCGAATATATCTTGGAGGTCTATAGAAAAGTTGTAGATCTTGAAGTCCTCTTTCAAACCGTATAAAGAAAACCCTAATCTGATATCTGTACAGAAAGTTATTGTAATTGTCCCATTTCATCTATCCTTTTCCAATTCGTCTGCTTTTCATTTGGCTTCGTCTGAACCTATTTTCTGTTCCATTTTTGACCATTTATAAGATAGAATATGTCTTTGAGTTCTTCAAGAAAGTTGTAGATCTTGAAGTTCTCTTTCAGACCATATAAAGAACACTTCAATTTGATATCTGTAGGGAAAGTTATAGCAATTTTCCCATTTTGTCTGTCTTTTTCCATTTCGTTTGCTTTTCATTCAGCTTCATCTGAACCTATTTTCTATTCCAATTTTGACCATTCAAAAGATAAAATCTGTTCTTCAAATCTTCTAAAAAGTTGTAGATCTTGAAGTTTTCTTCTGAAAAATATAAAGAAAATCTCAATCTAATATTTGTAGGGAAAGTTATAGCAATTTTACCATTTAATCTGTCTTTTACCATTTTGTCTGCCTTTCATTTGGCTTCGTCTGAACCTATTTTCTATTCCATTTTTAACCCTTCAGAAGATAGAATCTGTCTTTGAGATCTTCAAAAAAGTTGTAGACCTTGAATTCCTCTTTCTAACCATATAAAGAAACCTTAATTTGATATCTATAATGAAAGTTATACTAATTTTCCCATTTTGCCTACCTTTTTCCATTTTGTCTGCTTTTCATTTGACTTCGTCTGAACCTATCTTCTGTTCCATTTTTGACCCTTCAGAAGATAGAATCTGTCTTTAAGGTCTTCAAGAAAGTTGTAGATCTTAAGTTCTCTTTCTATCCATATAAAGAAAACCTTCATATGATATCTTTAGGGAAAGTTATAGCAATTTTACCATTTCGTTTGTCTTTTTCCATTTCCTTTGCTTTTCATTTGGCTTCATCTGAACCTATCTTCTATTCCATTTTTGACACTTCAAATAATAGAATCTATCTTCTATGTCTTCAGGAAAGTTTTAGATTGTGAATTTCTCTTTTGAACCATATAAAGAACACCTTAATCTAATATTTATAGGAAAAGTTATAGTAATGTTCCCATTTTGCCTTCTTTTCATTTGGCTTCGTTTGAACCTATCTTCTGTTCCACTTTTGATACTTCAAAAGATAGAATCTGTCTTTGAGGTCTTCATGAAAGGTTTATATCTTGAAGTCCTATTTCAAACCATATAAAGAACATCTTAATCTGGTATCTTTACAGAAAGTTATAGCAATTCCCAATTTCATCCCTTTTTTTTAACATTTCGTCTACTTTTCATTTGGCTTCGTCTGAACCCATCTTTTGTTCCATTTTTGACCCTTTAGGAGATAGAATCTGTATTTGAGGTCTGCATGAAAGTTGTAGATCTTGAAGTCCTCTTTCAAAACATATAAAGAACACCTTAATCTAACATCTGTAGGGAAAGTTATAGCAATTTTCTCATTTTGTCTGTTTTTTTCTATTTAGTCTGCCTTTTCATTTGGCTTCGTCTGTACCTATCTTCTGTTCCATTTTTGAGCCTTCAGAAGATAGAATCATCTTTGAGGTCTTCAGGAAAGTGATTTTTAAAGCATTGGATTCATAACTTATTTCTATAGCTCTCAATAAAAATTTATAGCTTTTGGTTTTGAATTGAAAAAGATTGATTGAATCAAAGTGAGGGGATCGGTTGGAAGAGTATGTGTTAGATATTTTTACTGAACATGCTTCAGTATTTTGGTGATATCTTGATCTATAGAATTCCAAATGGGATGATTTTTGATTTGGAGTAAACTAGAGATAAAGGCCTAGGAATTGGCTTAAGAAGTCGAATTATGACTAAGTCTCTAAGATATTGAATTTCTTGATGAAAATTGTGTATAGCGTACTACTTTTGAATATGAACAGCCCGAAAATGTTTGAGGCACATCTTCCAAATTACTGAACCAAATAGTGATTTTGGTATCAATGTAAAGATAAGACATAGATGAACACTTTTCTAGAAGAGAGTATGACCAAATTATATCATTTTCACTTTCTAATTTAATGTGAACAGTAGACCCGAAGGTCTGGAATTTTAGAGAAATTATAAGAAGAAATGAGAGTTTTGATAATATGATAAAGGGGGAAATTTGATAATATACCCGGGATTGCTATGAACATGCATTGTACATAATTTATTTCATACATGTGCATTGTTAAACAATTATAATTATGTATATTGTGATATTTGTATATATTATTTGCTATAAAGGGGTAACTGGAACGTCAACCCCCCAGATGTTGCTGGATCTTCGAGGCATTAGCTTCGGGAGCAACTTGTGAGTAAGCTAGACGGTCTCACTCAGTTACTTGTTTACTTAAATTTTGTTATAAATGATTGAATGAATGCGTTTTGAATGTTGATTCCAGACAATGAAGGTCCGATGACCATGATTTTGGAATGGAATATTGAAGTGCTGCTTGTATGTGAATGTGCAGAACTATGTGCTTTATAATATGATTGATTGTGATAGATGCATTCCATACATGAAGGCATAATCAGATAATGGCAGTTGTGACTAGAGTAGCCACCGATTAGAGCTTAAAGCTCAAAGTGTGAAAAAGAGCCTCGAGCTCAGAAAGTGATTAAGAGCTTAAGGCTCATTATATAAAATGAGCCCTGTATGGGACATCGGATAAGGGACAGTTATCAATAAGCCCGGTATCCAAATTGGATACGGAACAGTTTAGGCACTCGGTCACAACAATGTAACAATTGGAAAGGAGTCTCATGAGCATTTCATATGCATTTGTTAAGTATGTTGATTGATTGAAATGCAAAAAAATTGCTTAAGTGAAAATGTGAAAATGTGTTATGTGAAATGATGTGTTGTATGAATTGAGTGAATCATCGATGATGGTTACCTCATTGAGTTCGCAAAACTCACCAAAATTGCAACGTTGTCTTTTAAGGACCGAGAGACAACTCTAGCTATTGATCGGCTCTACCAGCCGTGTAGATTGTGATTTTGGCAAGAGAAGTCATGTCTCAAAGGTCGGTCAGCTGGGATTTTTGGGTAGATTAGATAAACTTGGTATATTTTCCTCTTTCATGTAGTATTTTTGTACTAGGTTTGGATGATGTACATGTAGTAAGTGTTGAAAGATACAATGTAGACTTTCGATTTTACGAAATGAAATGAGGAAAATGTTGGGTTTTAAAATATTGTGATTTTTCATATGATGCTTTATAAATGAGTAATTATATGATGCCATATAAAGTTGATGTAATGATCGAACGTAGCTCGCCCTTATAGTAGGATATTTACCAGAATGGCCTCCAGGCGTCCCAATGTGTACCTTACGGTAAGGGGGCACTACATTTAGGTGGTATCAGAGCATGATTGGCATCTATTGGAACATATAAAATGTTAAGCCTGAAATATCGTGAGAAGTGCAGAAAAATGATTGAAATTTATTGTTGTTATAGGTCATCTGTTCTAGGTGATCAAATTGATCCATCGACTGACCAAGGATTGGTAGGAGCCAGTAGGGAGTCCTCGGTACCTCTATTTGAGGAGGTGCCTCCTAGAGTTCCCTAGAGAAGGGAGAGGAGGTATGATAGGCTGCAGAAGCAGGGAGCTGTGGACTTTTATTGCAGCACAGACCCTGCTGAAGCTGAGGGATGGTTGGAAAGGACTGAGAGAGATTTTGATCAGATAAACTGCGAGCCAGATGAGAGGTTCGACTACGCAGTGTCCTTATTGCAGGGCCTAACTTACCAATGGTGGAAGACTGTCCCTAGTAGTACCACCAGGCCTTGCCAATTGAAGTGGGAAGACTTTCTGAGGGTCTTCAAGGAGAACTACATGCCCAAGATCTACTTGGATAGGAAGATGGGAGAGTTTTTGGGTTTGAAGCAGGGTAGGAGGTCTGTGGCTGAGTATGAGGTCCAGTTTAATGAGTTGATGGGCTATGCTACTGCTTTGATCCCTACACAAGAAGACAAGTGTAGGAGGTTTGAGAATGGACTCAATATGGAGATCAGAAAAAGATTGACTCTTTTAGATTTGGGTACTTTTATTGAGTTAAGAGTTGCTTCGATCAGAATTGAACAGCTACTGAGAGAGGGACAAGTAGAGCCTGGGCAAGGGTCTAGGTTGAAGAGGTCTAGTGAGATTCAGAGTGGTTCTAGCAAGAAATTCAGTAAGCGCCAGAACAGAGTTTTCAGACCATCAACTGGAACAAGATAGTCAGGATTCAGATGGAGGGGTGGTTTTGCATAGACCGGTAGTGGAAGGGGTGAAGTACAGAATCAGTTTCTAGTATATGAGCATTGTGAGAGGAGGCGTGGTGGTGAGTGTTGGAGGGTAATTGGAACTTGCCTCAAATGCGGCTCCTTTAACCATCAGATCAGGGATTGTCCTGCTACTCTGGGAGCTCAGTCTGGTATAAGTGGGCGATCTGGGAGTGTTGCTATAGTCCAGTAGAGCAGAGGAAGTGGACCTAGACAAAGAGGTCGAGGTAGAGGCAGAATGAGCTCTAGGAGTTCTTCTATGAGGACTGAGGGGCGGGGTAGCCAACCGCAGTCCCAGGCTAGTGTCTATGCTATGATTAAGTAGGAGGCTCAAGACTCACAAGGTGTTGTAGCAGGTGCGCTTCTTATTTATGACCTTGAGGTTTTCGCACTGATAGATCCAGGATCCACATACTCTTTTATCGCACCGCATCTGGCATGTAGGCTGCATTGAACTAGGGAGATGTTACAGTATGGGCTAGAGGTGAGTACACCTCTAGGTAGTACTACCATTATAGGAGAAGTCTGCAACAGGTGCTTAATTAGGATCGATCAAGTAGAGTTAGAGGCAGAGTTGATTATATTACAGTTGAGAGAGATAGACATTATCCTAAGCATTAATTGGCTCACAGCCTATAGGGCTATCATGAACTGCTATACCAAGGAGGTAGTACTGGAATCTCCTGGTCAATCGAGGGCAGTATTTAGAGGAGTTAGTCAAGCAGTGCTAGCTAGGATGATATCCTTCATGAGTGCACTAAGGTTGATGTAGGGAAGATGTGAGGCTTATCTGACCCACATCATTGATACTAGAACTGAGTAGAGTGTACAGGATATTCACGTGGTTAAGGAGTTCCTGGATGTGTTTCCCGATGAGCTACCTGGTTTACCACCAGATCGAGAAATGGAGTTCATAATTGATCTAGTTCCAGGTGCTGCTCCTATATCCATCCCTCCATATAGGATGACCCATGTGGAACTGAAGGAGTTAAAGACTCAGATTCAGGAGTTACTGGAAAAAGGGCTTTATTAGACACAGTGTTTCACTTTGAGGAGCTCTAGTGCTACTTGTGAAGAAAAAGGATAGGACTTTAAGGTTATGCATTGACTATAGGCAGTTGAATCGGGTGACAGTGAAGAACAAATACTCGTTGCCTAGAATTGATGATTTGCTTGATCAGCTACAGGGAGCTCAGGTATTCACTAAACTAGATTTGAGATCAGGATACTATCAGTTGAAGATAGCTGAGGCTGACGTACATAAGAGTCCATTTAAGAGCAGGTATAAGCACTATGAGTTTCTAGTGATGTCGTTTGAGCTGACAAATGCCCCGGTAGCTTTTATGGCCTTGATGAATAAGGTGTTTCAACCCTACCTGGATCGATTTGTGATTGTGATTAT
Source organism: Erythroxylum suave (assembly GCA_027563595.1). Taxonomy (NCBI): domain Eukaryota; kingdom Viridiplantae; phylum Streptophyta; class Magnoliopsida; order Malpighiales; family Erythroxylaceae; genus Erythroxylum; species Erythroxylum suave. The sequence continues at coordinate 41,253,593 of JAOSBN010000008.1, forward strand.
TGATGATATCTTGGTGTATTTGAAGAGCAGAAAGGAACATGTTGAGCATCTGAGAGTTATTTTACAGATTATGAAGGAAAAGCAGTTGTATGCCAAATTCAGTAAGTGTGAATTTTGGTTGGATTAAGTTATGTTTCTAGGACATATAGTGACTGGAGATGGCTTATAGGTGGATCCAAAGAAGATAAAAGTAGTGATGAATTGGGAAGCTCCGAGGAACGTTTCTAAAATCCGAAGCTTTCTAGGATTGGCCGGATATTATCGAAGGTTTGTCGAGAGGTTTTCCTTGATCTCAGCCCCTTTGACAAAACTTCTGAGGAAGAATTTAGTGTCTAGATGGAATGAGGAGTGTCAGAAGAGCTTTGAGGAGTTAAAGCATCAGTTGACTGCAGCACCGGTGTTGACTATTCCATCGGGGATCGTAGGATATGTGGTGTAAAGTGATGCGTCGCATCAAGGATTGGGATGTGTATTGATGCAGCATGACAAGGTGATCGCCTATGCATCGAGACAATTAAGGTCTCATAAGATCAATAATCCGGTACATGATTTAAAGTTAGCTGCAGTTGTCTTTGCTCTAAAGATTTGGAGACATTACTTGTATGGAGAGAAGAGACCTTCTAGATTTATACAGATCATAAGAGTTTGAGGTATCTGTTGAGTCAGAAAGAGTTGAAGTTGAGACATAGGAGATGGATTAAGTTGCTAAAGTATTATGACTGTACAATGGAGTACCACCTGGGGAAAGCAAATGTGGTGGCTGATGCTTTGAGCAGAAAGTCTAGTACCAGTGTAACTCAGATTCAATTACTGAGGCCACCTAATTTGATTCATTTGAGAGCTCTGAATTTGGAGTTGAATCTAGACACAATAAGGAATTGCTTGCTACATTGAAGCTGAGACCGATGTTACATGATAAAATCAAAAGAGTACAGAGTAAAGATCCTGTTATGGTCAAGCTTATGGAGAAAGTGAAGATGAATCCAAATTCTGAGTTTGAGTTGAGGGATGAGACTTTATGGTGGAAGCAGAGGCTGTATGTGCCTAATGTGGGTGATCTGAGGAAGGAGATACTTGAGGAAGCTCATATGGCCGCCTATGCTATACATCTTGGTACTACCAAGATGTATAACACATTGAAGCAACATTTCTGGTGGCCTGAAATGAAGAAGCAAGTGGCGGAGTATGTATCCAGATGTATGACTTGCCAGCAAGTTAAAGCTGATCACCAGGCTCCAGTAGGTAAGCTCTATTCGTTGCCCATTCTAGAGTGGAAATGGGAACGAATTACTATGGACTTTATTATGGGACTGCCTAAGACTCCGAGACAGAATGATGCTATATGGGTGATAGTGGATTGGTTGACTAAATCGGCCCACTTCTTACCAGTGAGAGAAAATAATTCACTTGATCAGTTGGCCTAGAGATATGTGAATGAGGTGGTGAGACTATATGGGGTTCCAGTATCCTTTGTATCGGACAAGGATCCTAGATTTACTTTGAGGTTTTGGAAGAACTTGCAATCTGCTATCGGTTCTAAGGTAAACTTTAGTACAACATTTTATCCTCAGACAGATGGACAGAGTGAGAGGACAATCAAGACTGTAGAGGATATGCTCAGGGCGTGTGTATTGGAGTTTAGAGGAGTCTGGGATCAATATATGGCACTTATAGAGTTTGCATATAACAACCATTGCCACAGTAGTATCAGGATGGCACCGTATAAGGCACTGTATGGTAGAAAGTGTCGATCGCCATTATATTGGGATGAAGAGAGCTTGAGAATGGTTAAAGACCCCGAGTTGATACAAGACACAGTGGATAAGGTGAAATTGATCCGAAGCCGAATTAAGCGGCTCAAGATAGACAGAAGAGTTATGTGGGTCATCATTGACGTGATATGGAGTACAATGTGAGAATAGGTATTCCTGAGAGTGTAACCTTGGAGGGGAGTTCTGAGATTCGGTAAAAAGGCCAAGTTAAGCCTTAGGTACATTGGTCCTTATGAGATCATTGAGAGGGTAGGACCTTTGGCCTATAAGTTGTCCTTATCGAATGAGATGTCTAAATTTCATAATGTGTTTCATGTGAGTATGCTTCGAAAATACCGATCGGATCCGTCACATGTGATACTGGCTCAGGAGATTGAAGTTACTAGTAACTTAAGCTATGTTGAGGAGCCGATCAGGATTGTGGGATTGCAGATCAAGCAGTTGAGGAACAGAGTCATTCCATTAGTAAAATTCCTTTGGAGGAACCACTCAACTGAGGAATCAACTTAGAAAAACGAGGAGCATATAAGGAGACAATACCCCCACCTGTTTGAGCAAATAGGTAAGAATTTCGAGGATGAAATTTCTTTTAAGGAGGGGAGAGTTGTAACATCCCATTACCTTTGGGGGGTTAGAATAGTAAAAATGAGTGATTAATGAGACCTTAGAAATGTATTTTCATGCTTATGCACAAAATGGTATACACATACACATGAATAGTGATTTTTTTTTTTGCACATGAAGATAATTATACATGCATTCATGAATAATTTCGGGTATATCTAGATTGAGTTGTGATTTTTGGGAAAATTGTGAATTTGGAATTTATTTATATTGAAAATTTTATTGACTAGTGGAATTATTA